>CAAKHF010013888.1:0-15482 GCA_901007745.1 Hippocampus kuda
ACATTTTGGGGGGGGGGGGGGCCTTCAAAATAATTTGCCCTTGTCTATTTTTTTTTTAATATCACAAAATGTTGGCATTTGAACAAGAATGCGTAGGCTTTTAATATCGTCGCTTTATTTCAGCCCAATCAGTCCCTGCAATCCTTGTGGTCACACATTGATTGTCGTCAGTGCCAGGAGCGGCCTGCAGTCCCTGCAGTCATGTAGGCCTCTTTCTTGTGTGCGTATGTTGTTCTGAGCAACACTAAGTACGAAGATGAAATCTGAAAAGTGTATTCTGGAATTCATTTCATCTTCTTCTCCGGGGTCTCTGTGCGCCGCTCATGTGATTCAAACACAGAGGATCTTAATTACTCGAGTCTGCACAACACACAGTGAAACAAAGCCATAAAACAAGGAGGCTTGCGATTGTTGCTGCTTTGAATTAACCTTCGGCATATGTTAAACAGCAATAACAGGTTTAGCTGTGCTGTCTCACCTCCTTCTCTCGCTGATTTAACTCCACATTATGGCGTTCCGCGGGGGACTATATCCCTGCGTGTTAATCACTGCTCTTCGCGACGTTCCCAGAAATATATGGCGACCGCTTGCAGCTGAACGGTGGAGGACAAAACGTGCTCACTCTTGGACACTACTTCATTACAGTCTAATTGGTATGGAGTGATTAAATATCTCATGCTTCTCACTAATTGCAGCTATTTAAAACGGCTATTAGCTTAAAATGCTTGCCACAAACAGCCGTATACTCATAAAGTGTGAGTTCCAGTCATTTGCCTGCGATGCTCAAACTGAAGAAAAGACTTTACATCTACCTGCCCTCATGGCACGTTACAAAGACTATAATCTTTTTTTTTCTTCCTTAAAACAATGGATTACTTGATCCACTGAAACATTTGGATTGAATTTGCTGCCCTGTAATAGTCGTAGGTCTTAATGAAACCTCGTTAATTCCAATTCTATTTTCCAAATTTATATTACTCATGGTAATTGATGCGCGGTTCTATTTTCATTTGTGTTGTGTTTGCCTTGATGTGTTGACCTTTCACATTTTCATTGATGAAAGTTAAATAAGAAGAAAGACTGATCCAACAATGGATCATTTCTGTTTCATTTCGTAAGACGATGCTTGACAAAGCATTCGGCGTTATCCGAGCTCAGAGCTTCCATCAAACCGAATCATCTGAAGACAATTCACACGTTGACATCACCATTACAGTCAGCTTCTTTCCTGCTTGACACCAAACACAGTGAATGAGAGAAAGACTGAGAAATACATTGTGAGAGCCTGCGAGGAGGAAAAAGGAAAGACATTCAAGAAGGAGAGACAATTTGGCATCGCCAGTGCCAACCAAGGCTCCCAGGAGACGGGCGGTGAATTACAGAAATGAGGCAAATGCCAAGCTTCTCTAAATAGCAGAGAGAATGGCTGCATGCCCCTGGAGAACTCAAGAGATTAGAGAAGGGAAACCAGAAATCTGCCAAGGCCCTGAAAGATTGTAGGATATGGATATGCATGTGTGTGTGTGTGTGTGTGTGGGGGTGTGTGTGAGTAAATGTGCATGTAAATCTCAGTCTTTGGACATATATTTTTACTTACAGCGAAACAGAGCTGGAAGTAGCCAGGCAGTTCCTGCAGTTTCACCAGATTCAAACCTAGTAGGACAGACTGCTGTCAGATTGCTGTGATCAAGCACTAAACACATTCGAAATGATGACAAAACACGAAGGCCACACACATAGAAAAACTGCTGGAATCAAAATTGAAGCAGAGTCGGTTCTTAGCTAAGTTCTGGTGATTGTTTTTTTGCGTTATCCATATTTAAATACATCCAGTGTCAACTGAAGTTCAATTCGTAATACATTTCAGACAGAACCTCAAGCTTATCTAAACTGCTTTTAATCTTTATCCATGACGCAAGACTTTTGTTTCCAAGTATGCAGTTACAGACATTTGATGTAAGTTGCACAATTAATGGAGTACAGCATCAATGAGTTACAGGAAATACTCTTTAAACTCTGCTTGAGGCCATAAAAAAAATGGCTCTAAACAAAACTCCTCTTGTTGACTTCTCATCTTCTAAATTGTCCCAACAAATAATAAAAAACAACATGATAAAACATACAATAAAAGAAAAATTGTTCCAGCACCACAAACCAGTCACACTGATGGCCCTCCACAGGCCAAAGTACAAATGTGGGACATTCAAAGGAACAAAATAAAAATAAATTATGTCAGTAACAGAATGATACAAACAATAAATATGTCACAGAGCATGAACTCTAAACCTCAGAGCAACTGCAAATACCAACAGTCTCGGGCAGCTCTGATCTTGGGAGCAGATGTTCCGGAAATCAGTCTTCTATTCTTCTCTTTGCTATTCACTGATAACTTTGAAGAGGAGGATATTTTTAAGGGCTGCCAAATGTAGAGACATTTTCTGCTGACACTATAAAACACATTTTGTCTTCTTCTCTTTTAGGAAAACCTCCAACGTACTGTATCGTATAACTAAGAAAACAATGCCATTTTTATAAACATGTACAAGAGCACTTTTGCTCCTGAGGTTTTCCCAGTATTTTTGAGTCGCTGGATTGTGGACTTCAGAAGTCTGGTCTAATACTGTTGTCATACAAAGGTGAATATAATTCAACTAAAACAGGGGTGGGCAAACTTTTTGGCTCGGGGGCCACATTGATTTCTAAAATTTGACAGGTGGGCCGTGTCATCACAAGATACAGTACATATAAAAAAAACTGCAGATGTTGACAGTCCATACCAAACATCACCAGAGCAAAAGCATTAAAGTATTAACATACTGTACTTTTTATTAATTTGAATAGTGAAACAACTATGGTGTATGTCCTGTATGAATGTTCAAGTATGTTAACAACATACATGTGTGACAACACAAGCAGTGAAACAATATAAGTGAAACAATATGTTGTCCAAAAACTGTTTATAACACAAAAACGGCAGCATACAGTACAGGTGTATAAAAAATCCAAAATATAAAAAGGTTAGGACTATTTGCTACAAAATGAGACGAGTAGGAGACCTGGTGGCTTTTGTTTCCACTCACTCACTGTCTCTAACTTTACTTTCCCTCGATCACCACACATGACAGCATTGCTCAGCTGATGTCGTGCAACGAACTTTTGAAGCCAGCCACGGGACCCTTCGAAGTCTTCGATGCTCATAGTTAGCGCTATGGAACTCGCCACCTCTCTTATTAGCGGTCCAGTTTGCGGCACATTTTTAACACGATAACAGTCATACCATTCCAGGAAATGTTCATTTACGAGAGTGTCCGTCGAGCCACAAGCAATTCACGCCCAGCATGGAAATTGCCAGACTGAGTAAGACTCGCTTCCTTGTGTTTCAATGTCTCGTTGATTTGAGTATTTCCGACTCCAAGCGTCTCCTGAAACTTTCACAATTCCAGTAAAACGTACTGCAATCAAGAGTCACTTGCATGTCACCGTTTTGGATCCAATGATAGAAAATAGCGGTGGGGACACTTATTCCGTCTAATCGAGCGGGAGTTTCTTTGAGTTGGCGCTACTGCGGGCTTCCGTAGGGCTTCCGGAACTTCCGTTGTTTTGAATCGATCATTCATGTAATATAGTAGTAGAAAGTTTAATGCATACGTTTTTTTTTACCAGGTTCGGGAATTTCCATTTGACCGTGGTCTGCAGGTGGTATACTGTATAAGATTTGTCCCTCAATCTCTTCGTCTCCTCCTCCCTCCCTGTGCTCTGCAACTTGAAGTAACTGTGCCACCTGGCGTTGATATTCCTGTCATTACGACTCCAAATGAAATGAATGCAATCATTCACATCGAACATTAATTGTGTACCAATCTTTGGCAGGCCGGATTAAAAAGGCCAACGGGCCAGATACGGCCCACGGACCGTAGGTTTGCCCACTTCTGAACGAAAACAAATATTCTAACTCAGTCTCTGAACAAATCACAGAATGCACAAGGTTCAATGACATGCGCATGTGTTTTGAAACTTCTCTCCATCCATTTATATTCCACCCGATTTGGGACGAGAGGTAGAGTACACTCTGGAATGGTTGCCAGCCAATCATTGGGCACATATAGACAAACAACGATTCATATGCACATTCACACCTGTAGACAACAGGCTTCAATCGCACTAACCCAGAGACAAGCGACACACACACAGGGAAAACTCCATGACAGAGCGCAATGACGTAATGGAAGCGCGACACAGTGTCTCTCTCTCTCTCTCTCTCTCTCCCTCACCCACACTACCCTTCTCTCACTGTAATTGGAATGCAATGATGTCAGCATAACAAGAGAGACTGAATGTGAGATGTGAATAAGGTGCTACCACAGGATCAAGAGCTCAACACGGATGTGAGACACGGGGTGTCAATTTAATCATACTTCAACCTGATATCATCTTGCTCAATGCACCTGGCATCGACAAAGACTCTTGCGGCTTTGTTTGGATAGACAGTGTCTTCAAGATACGTTCCTGTGACTGACACTCACTAACTTGAAACAATTTGATACAACGTTACGATATAGAGCTTTGTTATTTTGAGGGGTGGACTTACAGGTATGTTAAACCTTTATCTCAGAAAGAGCTGAACAAAAAAGTATTGAGTTTGACTCATTAACAGGAATGGATCCGCTTTGTCATCCCCGAACTGGGTCATACCATTGCTGCCTTCCATTCATAACCTGGTCTATACCCCCCCAGTGGCATCCTGTGGGGAAACAAGAAATAATTCATACGGCTTTCCACACAAGGACTGGGTGTCCTGTGTCGGCCCTGTCTGCTCCACTGCCTGTCTGTTATCACCTGCAATCGAGGTAATCCTCAGGACGGTTAGAGTGCAGCTTGCAGAGAATAGAGCTGACTACTGCACCAAACAGCACCTATAACACAACAACACCCACCTTCCTGCAAGACATTATATACCTCTGGAAAATTGACACCTGCTAGAAGCACACATTAAAAAATATACTCTCACATCATGGATGTACTTTCTGGCTGTGCAATGAATATTCATTCGCTGAATGACTGCATCTTTGCACATTACATACACTTTTTTTCTTTTTAAATCATTCTTGTTTCCATTGCCTGGACCCCCGTCCTGATTATTTGATCATAATGATCAGTGTTTTTCTTCCATTTTCTGTGTATAATTGGAGGCAAACTAGCAAATACTGTACATGACAAACCCATATTCTGAATATCATAGTCCACTATTGAATTGATTATATCAGCATGTAAAACCGACCATACTGTATGTATAGTGTAGCAAAGGAAGAGTAGGGGGTTTTCTTTGGCAGGTCTGACTTCCATCCACATTCCTAAAACATGCTTTTTAAAGTTAACAGATGAATAATAGCCAACAAGTGTTAATGTGAATAGATGTTTGTCAATATGTACCCGATTGACTGCTGACCAGTTCATGTTGCACCCTGTTTTTCTCAAGTCCACCCATCCATGATCTGATCTACTTTTCTTCACAAAGGTCACGGGTGTGCTGGAGCCTATCCCAGCCGTCTTCGGGCAGTAGGCAGGGGACACCCTGAACCGGTTGCCAGCCAGCCACAGGACACACAGAGACCAACAGCCATCTGCGCTTACTCTCACACCGCGGGACAATTCAGAGTGTTCCATGAACCTGCCATGCATGTTTTGGAATGTGGGAGGAAACCGGAGTACCCGGAGAAAACCCACGCAGGCACACGGAGAACATGCAAACTCCGCACTGGAAGGCTCAAACTGGAATCGAACCCTGCACCTCTCCACTGTGAGGCCTACACGCTAACCAGTTGACCAACGGGCTACCTCTTTCTAAAGTCATTTGGGCTAATGAAGACAAATATTTTTTTATGGATGGAAACACAATGGGAAACAAATACTGAAATTTGCAACAAAACTGCATTATACAGAGTTGAATATTTGATAATGCTAGGTTGCAAACTCACAGCAATATTCAATGCTCCCACAGCATCTCATGTTGCCAAAGTGCCAGCAGATGCATCCTACAGGGAATTGTCAACATTCCCATGATGAGTCTGCAGATGCCCGCACAGCCCAGGGAGGTGTCACGATGAGGTGGGGGTTGAAATTGATTGGAAATGCTGAATTATTCAGCGAAGACCTCTGCCTTTTGAGTGAGTTTCTACGGTTACGTTCAGAAGAGCTTTCATTGCAGAACAGGCCAAGATTATCTTGCACGGGCCCCTGCGGACCACCCGGACGCCTCTCATTAACGAGCCCAAGCAAAGCATGGACACACAGATTCAGACATACTGACACAAATTCACACACGCACACCCATACACGCACACACACATGCAGACAACCATTCCGATAGTGCTGACAATGATATCTCAAAGCTGTAAACCATGGCCACCATTCAAAGTTTGATGATGCATTGCAAAGGATTACAATTGTGCCCCAATTTAAACATGCTTTGTACTGAAGAATTATGCACAACCCCCCCACCCCCCCTTTAAGCAACATAAACCTCTTCACACTGATCCTTCTGCTCTTAGCTTGCTCTGTTAATTCAAGTGAAAATGAAAATCCCTCCCAGAATAAACAGTTAATGCATTTAAACATGAATCATGTGGGCGGTCCACTGTTAAACGAACCTAAACTGTTTCCATTTCTCTATTAGCAATCTTATTTACGGTGGTTGCCTTACTGTATCACCGATCAAGGGGTATTTTATAGCATAGATTCTCATGCTTAGTCACAGCATCAAATTCATCACAAATACAATGAAAAGGGCTCAATAATAGTAGTTCAATGTACACTTTACAGTGTTATGGACCTGTTAACACAATTCAACTTAAGATAAGATAAGATAAGAAAACCTTTATTAGTCTCGCAATGGAGAAATTCCCATTTCACAGCAGCAAAGTTATGAAAGGAAGAAGTTGACGTCAATTACAGAAAATCCCACTGACCTCATGGCCCAACTTAAATCTATTTGATCATATTAAAACGAGACAAGAAGCTAGAATGGCAATTGGATCGGCAAAGTACGAAAGCTCTTCCGTACTCGTAGCAAAGTACTCAAGATAAAAGAAAATAAAAGGGCTAAAATGCCAACATGATATGACTGCTCACAAGGAACTGTAGCTTGATAATTCTGTTACTTTGCCAGTAGGCTAAAAGTTTAATCCGCTGATGACATTAAGTGCTTCGGCAAGTGAGTAAAGCAAAGATGTCATTTCAGCGTAAGGAGGGTTATAAAGGGCCGTCAGCAAGAGGATGCTCCTTGGTTTTCATCCCCGGTGTCCTACAATGGCTCAGGTTACTCCTTTATATAAGATGATTGGGGATTTGTGACAGCTCATTTCACCACCCGGACATAGTCATTGTCTCACACATCTCTTAGCAGCCTGAAATGAAGCAAGTGACAGGTCATACCACTCAGAGACACATACGCAAGTACCATTATACTTCAGAAGGTCTTATTGAGTCTCTCTTGAGCCCTGAGCCTTCTGCTCTAGTTTTGTTTTGACATGGGCCTTCCAACCATCTAAAACACATGGACATAAACACACATTTATGTGACATAAGTGGTGCAATGTTGATGTCATTCATATTCGGTCTGATATATTTTCTTGAAAATGTATCAAACACACAACAAATTTGTGTATACTGAACTTGACTAAGATGTATGGGGGTATGGTGAGTAAAAAATGGAGATCAAGAGGAAGAAGGAAGGCATTATTGTTACTCAGCAGTTTTTATTCTCCTAAACAGTAAGAATAGGAAAGGTCGTGGCCCACAGTTAAAGGTTCGATATACTGCAACTCCAATCTTTCAACATCTTCCGGAACATCATAGCATGCATTATAAGTTTATATTTGCAAACTGACTGTGCTGGAAAGTAAGGTACAAAAAGAAGGAGTTATTGTTATTGTGCACCCTGAAGTCAGTCCGTAGGGAAAATAATCGGAAGCGTGCCTATTGAGCATCTTGGGTTGAGAGGCTGATGGTGATGGTCCGCGGTCCGTCAGTCACTGAGCTCATATACTGCAGTATAAGAGACAGACACCCGGTCACACTCACATGTAGGGATGGGTGCTGAGTTGGGCTGAGTGATTAATTGCATTTGCAACATATTCGCAGTTTGACTCGATGCGCTTTTAGAATCACAAAGACTGTGATTTGACGGGTCATTACTGAATTGAGAAGCAGAGGGGGAAAGACGGTGAGAGGGATTGGGCGGCTCGGAGGGCTTTTAGAGTAGGCAGACTGCAGGCTGAAGCGCTTGCTTACAATTGCTTTTGGAAGCCTTCTGATTTGTTTCTGTATTCCATCCAACATAAGTGAGTTGATGGCCATTGATTATAATTAAGTAAAACGGCAAAGATTATATCGACTGATAGAGAACTCACATTATTTTTGACATTTGTTGCAAAGAATGTTTACGGAATCAGGGACTTTTTTTCTGTTTGAGTTTGAAATGTTGGATGGGATTTGAATGTACCTTGCATCTCGCCGAATGAATATCATTGCCCGTTATGACGCTTTCCGTTTAAAACACAAAGGTTGAGTGTTTTACAAACAAAGATACATCCATCCATCCATCCATCCATCCATTTTCTAATCCGCTTATCCTCACACGGGGTCGCAGGTGTGCTGAAGCCTATCCCAGCCGACCTCGGGCAGTAGGCAGGGGACACCCTGAACTGGTGCCAGCCACTCGCAGGGCACACAGATGAGCAACGGTCTGTGCTCATACTCACACTGAGGGACAATTTCAAGGAAGTCTGGGGCCCAGAAACGAACCTTGCTCCTCTGCACTGTGAGGCAGATGTACTAACTAACCAGTCAGGATGGATCTATCGATTTTCACTTATTATTTTTATAAGTATGGGTTTTTTTGTGTGTTAAAATTTTCTATAGCGGTTTGTTTCAGCTGCTCTTCTTTTTTTTCCTTTTTTTAAAGCTATATAAAGCAAGCTGAGTTGTGTTGGGCCATGTAGTGAATATGCTTAGGTTTCTCCCCCCATGAACGACAACAGAGGTCACCAATCTTTATGAAGCTATGACCTACTTATGGGGTATTGATTGATGCAAAGGGCTACTGAACTAATACATTTGCTCAAATTCTCTTTATTTATGTGACATCGGCAATTGATTACATTCATCTAATTATCGGTCATGATTTAATAAGGCAGGAAACATTATTAGAATAAAACACTTCATTTTAACAAATCACCGCAAACGCTTCCATTTTCAAGCGATAACTTCTAGAACATTCTAAGGAAATCACAATGTCCAACAGGTTCGTGAGCAACTGATGTAGTTTTAGTTAACTACCGCTGGCACCATTTAGATTCTTTGAGTCAGATGTTTCAGGTCAGGAAAGTTGCTCCTGTTTCTCTATAAGCTGAAGAGACGGAAAGGCATACATAAATGGCGCAGCAATTAGGCAGCTACAGATGTAAAAACAGAGCTGTATTGATGTCAGTGAAACACACACCATTTATGCACCATTATCCCATACAATGATTTAATTACACATGTACATATTCTAATGTAAATATGGCGCCAAGAGGCTATTGAGTTGCCATTAACATTCAGAATTAATGTGCTCTTGCCTTTGCATTTTCTACCACAAACAATTCATACATGGTTTGGTTAGTATTTTACGGTTAACCTTTGCAACTCCAGTAAAGTATAAAATGGTGTCAACCGCTATCTTGGTTTTTTTTTCTTAAAGGTGACAGAAATCTCAGACCATAGCCTGAACTGTTTTGACCTCTGGGCGGGATTATCTGATTGCAGTGCTGGCAGTTAAACAAATCTTCACCACAGAGTCCGACATCGTGACGGTATTTGGAGGTGAATGATCTCAACGCACAAATGAAACCGTTATTTTTAGACCTTACAACAATTTCATCACGTGGATCAAAATCCTTTTGATATTCTGCATTTTATCACTCAGCGGTGACTTCAGCCGATTAGAACACACACATTGAACCTCTCACAGTGGCAACCAGCAGGCAGGTGTGTTGTTTTAACGACTACAGACATTGGTGTTTTGTTAATGCACAAAACCGTTGCTCAAAGAGCAGACGACATATACTGCAGTCATACCACAGGTGAGTTGAGCTCTTCTCACGACGTGATTTCAAATAAATTCTACACAGTTTGCTAGGATAGAGGTGCATCTCTACAGCAGCACGAGAATGTGCTTCCTTCATCTCATGCATAGCACATACACCAGGTAAAAATTGGACAAATAATGTTGGACGAAATCACCACTGCATTTTATGGGCACCGGGACTTGTACAACACGGCAACCTTTCAATACGGACCAAAAAGGAGGCAAGCGTAGGCTGCTTGACGTAGCTGTTAAGTTAGTGTAAGTAGTTGTTTACAGCTGTTGAACCAAGATAGCAATTGTTTTAAGAAGAGCCCCGGTCTCCCAAGTAACTGTTCATGCCCCCATCCCCACCCCCCTCACTTAATAAGTCAGAGAAGTAGATGCTGTAAACTTGAAAACAAAAGGTCTTCCTGGCTAAAATATGGCTTGGCCGACAAGGCTGATGGCGAGCAGAATGATAGGCTGCAGTCCAACGCTGCCAAGTCTTTCTTTGCGCTGATCGTTCATTCATGTGGGGGTTTATTCACTGTGATGGAGTTCAGACAGAAGGTGGTATGAGTGCAGGGGTAGTTTAGAAAAATATATCAAAAAGGCAACCAGAGTTACTTAACAGAATCAAAAAGTCATAATTACAAAAATCCATCACAGAGAAACTAAAATGAACCACAACAAAAAAGACAAAGGACAACAGACACATTAAAACAAACGAATGGCATGACATAAGCGAGGACAATGATCAGAGACGGTATGAACAAAAACAGGGAACCGAATACAAACTGACTGGAAAAGGAGGCACCCCTGGAAAACATACCAGTGACTGCCGAGTGCTGTGTTGCTGACCAACACATGATGAGCAGACAAGGCAAAAACAGGAAACACAAAACTCCAGATAGCAAAACAAAAATCAGGAGTGTGCCAGAGTAAACTCCCAAACCAAATCACCACAAAAACACATATCAGGAAAAGTCTGTCTCTATCGTCCATGCAAAGTTGGCACTGGCTCCTCAATTGAAGTGCTGACTTTTATAAAAAGTGAAGTGAGTAGAGAGGATCAGAGTTTGGGAGGGGGGGGGAGGTGTCTTTCTCTTGTGGCAGTGGGTAACAAACATAAATCTTCTTCAACAATCTATTTTCCATCATACTTATTCACAGGGGACATCTCAAAGTGGTCCTTACCCTTTCTGTCAATGGCTGCCCTCATCCATCAATTTCATCGAGAATTATACGCCAGATCAATGTAGTTCACGACCGCTAAGCATTTGTTGAGAAACAGAATAGGTAGTCGGGAGGAAATGTGTTGCTCTCCTATGTTAAGATCTACTTACATTGCTTTTCCGTTTACCTGAAAATTTAAGTTGAACCGTCTATTCATGTCATTTTTGCATGTGAGACTGCAGAATGAATGCGCGTCTACTGTACAATTTGTGTTGAGGGTGGCATTTATTGGACGAGTAGAAAAACGATGAAAACATATCAATCAATCAATCAAACATTCACCCCATACTGAGAAAATAGTAACACTTGACTTTCATCTTGTAATGTTTCTTATTTGGACGAGTAAAACTCATGATACACATATAAAGGAATGGGAGACACGCATAGGTCATGAGACTTATGCTTTCATTGCCCTTGTGCTCTGCTGCTGTCAGCAGTGATTATTAAAAAAAAAAAAAGATGTTTAACCTGCACAGAAGTACAACCAATCATGAGTGTGAGGGACGAGCCCTTGTCTGGCCATTATAGAATATTTAGCAATGCCATTACACACCCTCTGACAAAGATATTCAGACTGAATAATGGAGCTCCGGAGAGCTTAAGCACAATGCATAATTGCCCCTGTTGAAATATTGATGAATTAAATTAGGGGGTGGGATCAAATTCATAAATCAAATTACAGTACCCTTTGCCTCTGTACACTTTGCTGATCACTCTTGAAGTCTTTGAAATTGCGCAGGGCGGCTCGAGTATATGAAGTAAGCATTATTATGTGGATCTTCTCACTCCATTGTCTTTGATGATTTTTTTTTACAAAGGCGACTATTAGCTACAAATACCAGTTAAGTCTCAGTAAAACTGAATTATTAAATCTGTCAGCCGATATCCTATTACAGCCTCCCTATGAATGGTTGATTTGATTTTGCGCAATTGACAAGGCTTATCGTCTGCTCGCATCACAATCATTCAATGTGGTTGCTTTTCACTGGGATCTAATGATCTGTCATAACTGCCCCAAGTAAAGACCAGTTGAAGAGAGGGGTGAGTTATAAATTACTCTTTCCAAACACGCACTTTTCTAATACAATCCAATACAGAAAAACATGTAGACTATTAACAATCATGACTTTGCAAAGACAATAATTACAGATGGTCAAGATAATTGATTAATATACTGTTTGTGGATTTGCCTCTCAAAAAAAGTCAGCTGGGATGAGACCCAAATAGCCATGACACCATCATGACGAACGGTGTCTCAATGGATGATGGTTAAGTTATTGTGTCTCGACAGGGCGAAATGGAATGCAACTCTTGAACAAGCCGATGTGCTGATGGAGTCTCAACAGTTTAAGGACAACATGACAATTATGGGATGTTGTGCTACATCCATGAGGACCTCCGCTATTGCAGCTCCTCTGGAGGCATTTGTCATCTCAAAACAACACCGGAATGGAAACTGGAGGTTAGAATATTAGAAAAACTTAGTGGTTGTTATTTATTCATTGTGAATTTCCCAAAACATCGCTCATGGAAATGTTGTCAAATATCTGTTCATAATAATAATGCTTATTTTTGAGTGAAAGTGTCAGAAGCGTATTAATTGTATTCATTGGAAACCTTTTTTTTTTTTTTTTTTGGCCTTGATTCAGGATTTGCAATTTCTTATTTCAGATGTCCTGCCTCCATCCATCTATCCATCCATCCATCTATCCATCCATCCATCCATTTTCTAATCCGCTCATCCTCACAAGGGTGACAAGTGTCCAGGAGCCAATCCCAGCTGTCTTTAGGCAGTAGGTGGGGTACACTCTGAACCGGGTGCCAGCCAATCGCAGGGCACACATCACAATCATGCTACAATCACGCCTCGGGACAATTTGGGAATTTCTCCATTATGAGACAAATCAAGGTTTTCTTATCTCATCTAATCTTATTTAGAATGTTCCATAAACCTGCCATGCATGTTTTTAGGGATGTGGGAGGAAACCGGACTACCCGGAGAAAACCCAGGCAGGCACGGGGAGAACATGCAAACCCCACATAGGACGCCGGAATCGAACCCTGCACCTCTGCACTGTGAGGCCCACTAGTCGATGCTAACCAATTGATCACTGTCCCACCCTGATGTCCTTACTATAGAGTACATATAGCACAGTGTTTGCATTATGTATCAACTAAAATGCCTATAGGTGGTAAAGTATCACTGGTATATCGTACATTCCTGCACCACATCAATCTCAAACCGCAACGACAAGCTCTTGTGCAGATGCATCTAAAATTGTAGTGGATGAATGTGTGAATTCTGACAATGGTACGTAGCTGAATACATTACCTAGTGTCGAGAAATAATAAAAAAAAACAAAGACAACAACAACAAAAACAAAAGAAGCATGTGTGACACAGGACTTGAAATCTCTACCATGTGGCCATCCAACATTTATTATGACCCAAAGTAGCGAAGGAATAAATTAACACAACAAAGACTCTTTTTTTTCCCCTTTACACAGCACAAATGTATTCCGATACTCATATTAGTCCCGAATATCCAAATCCCTCTCCTCGTCGCACAGTCACACAAACACACACTTAAGACATTAAGTCTGCTTTGTGGACTGGGCCTGTGAGGGATATTGACATGTACATGAGATTGATGAAAATGACTTAGAGAGCATTTATTTCCTCTAATACCACTGAAAGAAGAGTGTGCACTCAGGAGATATTTGATCTGAATTAGGGAAACTGATGAAGCAATTGATTAATTGGAATTCAAGCCATCAGTCACCGGAGCCATCAGCACCATCATTTACATTGCAAACAATCAGCTGATGGCCCAATAGGACACTGAGTATTCATACGCAGAAGTCAATGCAATACTGCCGTGTCACCACCAACAGTTATTGACAATCGCAAAGACACATTTAAACCCTATCGGATCAGATGGCACATATTTGGGGATTCCCACACTTATTCAATATATCTTATACATTTTTAATCGGATGGGAGGAGCGGCAGGGTTGAGTTGTGGAGATTTGTCTTTTTTTCTGTATTTGTGGCCAGCCACAGCAGAAAGACACAATCATTTTATTTAGATAAATAATTGCTATCCTCCATCTCGTGCTTTGCTGTTGTCAGGTATACGATGCCATGCCTCGCTAATCCAATCAATGACTTGACATCGAACAAATTATTTTTCAAATGAAGAAAATCAGAATCATGCTGAAGTCTACATTGTGAAAATCAAATGGAGTTCATATTCAGTAAATCAAAAGAATAAATGAGAATACTTCACGGGAGTTAATAGACCACATCCAATATAGAAGGGTCTGTTTTTCGGAGCTGAAATTCAAATTTTGACCAAAGCTCATCTGCTTATTTATGACTGTAATTTAATCAAAAACTGCACTGTCATGCGGCAAAAAAAAAAAAAAAATCCAATATTCAAATGCAACCTTTTACACAACAGCAAAGTGCAACCACAGTAATGACCAATGTTGGAATGTGAAATTCTTGCTCACATTAAGCCGTCGCCACACCAACCACATCCCTCTCCCTGGCTCGCACCATGAGAGTGCCCAAGACACTGCACTATCATGGTAAAGGCAGAACATTTTGATGCACTGTCTGTATTGACATATTTTGACCAAGGAGAATAGAATCGACGATGAGTGGGATTATTATTCTGTGATGGAACTAGACTACGACATCATCAGGAAGAAACTTTTCCTGACGAGCTTCGTACATGACATGATAATGCAAGCAGCCAATGTCTGTTTACAGGAAAAAAAGAAGGATGTCTTCTGATTTCATTGACAGTTTTACCACATACCAAATCTTTTTTCCTACAGACGACAAATAGTCATCTCGTGCTTTTGCACATAATGTACCCACAGCTGCAACCATGAATCACATGCCAGGTTGTGTGATTCACAGAGGCCGCTGTTCTTCTCCAGTAGTCATTACAGAGGCTTATCATTGCACCATTAAGCCCTCCTTCCAATGACAATGCTGACGTTTTGCCACTTGGCTCGAGCCTCCTTCTGACATCAGAGCCAGGAATGCAAAGTCCTGATATTCCTTCTTTCTAATTCTCTCTCTCTCTCTCTCTCTCTCTCTCTCTCTCTCTCTCTCTCTCTCTCTCTCT
>CAAKHF010013892.1:0-10851 GCA_901007745.1 Hippocampus kuda
TGGGAAAGTGCGAGAATGTTCTGTCTCTCACAAACGAGTCTCCGCTCCTCGCGCTGCGGTGCGTTCGTGGTCCCTCGGAAACAGCAGTATCACAAACAAATACCTTACAGAACTAACAAGAAATGACGGTCTTAACCAGTCTGGGTTACATCATGTTTAAAGTTTAATTTAACTTGGGAACATCTAAACGTTTAGGTGCATATCCAGCACCCCCCAAATGTCTGTACACAAAGGCGCCGGCCACCTGGCCGGAGGACTGTTGAAGTCCACAATTAACACGTCAATGCAGGTGGGCGATCACAGGGGAGAGGGCGAAACTCGGTCACAAAAGGAGAACGAATAATTCGGGAACCGCGGTGGAACAACAAAAGACGAGTTGAGAACACCCGTCGCGCCCAGGCGACATTGGCCATCCGCAAAGTCTGCAACATGTTAATTCGATGTAGACCAGACAGAAAAGGCGCCAACGTACTGGTGGTTCAAGTTTAAAAAACAGGTAACCAATCACCACCGAGGGGCCGGACCGGGGGTGCGGCATGCAAATATCGGGGGCAGTGGTTTTCTTGTATTTTGCATATGTTACAATAAAAGTCTGAATTGGCGGGAAGGGAGCTCGAGTGTGTGATCAGCGGAGCAACTAAACCTTCGTTCGCTCTCAGAGATCTGCTCCCGCCGATATTGAAGACAATTTTCCTGTGTGCCGAGTCATTTCTTTAACTTTGTCCGAGAAAAATCTCTGACACACACACACGCACACACGCACTCTAACCACTTGACAAATTTCCATACTGTAGTATTCAGTAATTTGTGTGTGTATGTGTATGTGTGTGTGTGTGTGTGTGTGTGTGTGTGTGTGTGTGTGTGTGTGTGTGTGTGTTTTTAACTTTCCAAGCTTAATGGTCAACAAACCATCATCATCAAAACAAAAAGTTGACAGCAATTGACGTAGACGGTGCTCCTCGTTAAGATTCCACTTGATTTAATTTCATGTCAGCATTGCTCATAGAGTTAATGCAAACGGCTACCTGTTTCATACGCACTTCACAAGAAACTGATATTTTCCAATCATTTGGGGATAAATGTTCCCCTTATTGTTATTTCGCCTGCTAGCTTTTTCTATGAACGCGATGATTTTGGTCATGTGTGACAATGTTGACCTTTGACTAATGGTAGTTTTATGTGCGTTTGCCTTTAAATATTGTCATTGCAAAATTTACCCCATTGCAAGGGTGATATAAAAAGAATAGCAACCAATTTAAAACGCACACTTTTTTCCCCAAATAGTAAAAATACACAAAGTAAATTGGCATGTCACTGATGAGCTATTTTTTAGAAAAGGACTGCAGGCTACTCAAGTCGTCCTTGGGGGCCACCTGATGCCCGTGGGCATCATGTTGGTGACACCTGGTTTAGAAGACCTATCAGTATTATTTCTAATTTTGCAAAATGCATGTATGCAAAATGCAGTTTGACTAGATGTATCAAAATGAATTGAGGAATTGACAACTAATCGATTATCGGCTTAATCAACAACTATTTTCATAATTGAGTAATAGTTGAAAGCCATTTTTTAACTTCAAACTGCCCAACTCCTCCTGATTTCAGTCCCTGAACAGTAATTATTGGGTGATTTCTGAAATCCTTCATGAGAACAGACTGATTCTCGTTTTTATTTCATTAAAAAAAAACAACAACAAAAAAACATCTGCTAACATTTGCTTTTACAGTACTCTGCAAAACAATGACCAAACAAGCACTGAATGAAATTTCAAAAGGTTTGGTGAGTACAACATCAAGCCACCGTGTGTGGTATTGCTTGATTGTTGTTTCGTTGTGTGTTTTTTTTTTTTAATCACTAAGAAATACCAAATAAACAACAACAATAGATTAATAAACAGTAATCAAGGGGAAAAAAGGTTTTGGAATACATTTGAATGCAAAATATATTTTTTCAGATTGTGCAATAGAATAATTCAAAAAATAGTCAATAGTGGCAACCCTAATGTGGATCATTGAATTTTCATAATGCAGTTCATATTCTCAATCCAACTTTGGTTTTTGTTGGGTTAAAAAATGGCCCAGATGTTCTCAATTAGTAGACATAATTTTTATTTTCAAATTTTCCTTTTTTTTTAAAATTTAAACCATTTTCAAGTACATTTGAACATTTCCATTGTAACCACGGCCCAGAGGATGTGCACAGAGATGACAAAGCACAGTGTTTCTACGTTTTTACACCAAGTACCAAATATTTGGCTCTCCAAGTGGGCTACCACTAAAATGATATCTTTAATACTGTAGTAATATGAGTCTAAGTCAGTGTAACATAATGCACAGTTTGAATTTTAACACGATGCTCAAACTTTGGAAAAAGTACTGCACGTAATGATTCAATTCAATGTTTAGTGTCTAAACCGTACCTAAATAATTGTGTTGAAAAGAATAGATGCAAATGCATTGAACCAAATTCATTCCAATTGAATTGTTTTAAACAAATGTAATGTACTGGACTAAAAAAAAAATGAAAAGAATGAAGCCACTGAAATATAACTTGAACGTTTAATTCACTGATTCTTTCATGTACCACTCGGGGGAAGCCGCATAACACGAGTCAATTATCCACATTAGGGTTGCCACTATTGGTACGCATACCTCACTTGGAGAAACACCCAAAATGCAATCAAGCATGTTTCATCGCTAGTCAGTGATTTGTCAAGCAGCAGAAAGTAAAAGATTTGTTCAAAAATGACTTCTTGTGATTGACTAATGTTAACCTTATTGCACTGGTGGAAAAATAATACTGCTGTCTGTTCTGTATAGAAAAGCAAGCTATGGTGGTAGGACTTACTCCATAAATGTAGTTCCTTTTCGCTCCTAATAAGACATGCATGTGATTACTGTACTCAGTGACAACAAAGCTTGAAGAAAAACAAGAAATCGGAAGGCCAGGCCCAGACATTAGTCCTCGCAAGTCTCAATTCTGCGTTACCTGGTGGATGCCAGCCAGCAGGTTTGCCCTCCATCTGGACTTGTGCTTGAAAGCAGATCAAGTGCGATTGTTGGTATGCGTTGCAAATGTGCACAAGCCGAGTCCCAGTGTAGGTGGTCTTGGATAGCCACTAAGATCACTTGGCTGTTCCGTAATGTGAAAGTAATTAGCAGGCAGCAGTTTTACACACGGCCGCTATGTGCGGAATGACAAGGGGCTATGTAGGTCAGCGGTGAGCTTTGGGTACATGGCGGTGTCAGTGCTTTTTGTACATGCCTGTCGATGTCATGCATAATGTCCGATGGCAGCCACATATGTGTATCACTGGAAGTAGAACCGAACCACAACCCAAAGGTTTAAGTTACAACTTTGTGCTCAGGGTTAAAGTTGAATGTCAGATGAAAATGGGTTTGGATGGAGTTTAAATCCAGATTTATTCAGTTCCCAGCAGGCTCTTTGTTTGATGTCTTCACCCTCCGTCTCCTTCATCTGACATTCCGCACCCCCGCCTCTCCCTCTCCGATAAAGATCTGCCTCAGAGTAATGCTGGAATGTAGAAAATTGGTGTCGCACATCAAGTTATGAACATTAAGTTGCGTCAACTGTGGGTTGCAATGAGCTACATTTCCGCGATTACATTTGCATTTGTAACTTTTTGGAGACCTTTTACTTGACAGAATGGTTTTAATGCAACTTACTTTTCACTATTTTTGTTTCGAATAAACACTACTTTTTCTCCGTTACATTGTACTACACTACGGTCATTACTTGTAATGTTATCGAGATGTATTTATCGTTGCTTGTGCGAACTGGTTTGGTTTGTCACTGCGAGTGACTCTATTTGACCAATCGAATCAACCTGCGGGGCAGTCACATGGCTTCAAAATGATCTCGAGGCAACCCTGCCCAGAATCAAAGTTTTCCGAGCGGTTTGTTTGTGTAAAACATGGCAGAAATCTGTGAGCACCTTTCAAGATAGGCTCCAGCACACTGGTCACCTTAGTGAGGATAGGTGATGTAGAGCAGGGGTCCCCAACCTTTTTTGCCCCACGGACCGGTTTATGTCAGACAATATTTTCAGGGACCGGCATTTAAGATGCAGCCCCAAGCTTGATTTTCTGCAACTAGACGGTCCCATCTCGGGGTAATAGGAGACAATGACACCTCAAGTGTGTGTTTTATGTCCAGTCTACTTCGTAATTTTGTTTTAGTTGCCGTTGCTGCAGAAACCCCCCACCTCACACAGGTAGGATGTCGGAAATAGCAGCAGTGCTATTGTGGCGATCTCAGAGTATTCAGCCATAACTTGAATCCAGTTGTCTCGAACGTACTTTTAAGGCCGCCGTCATTTGCGATCTCCAGCAGTTTTTTTTAAACTCATTTTGCGACCTCCAGCGTTGTTTTTAGCGTAATCGGTCACGTGACGGAGAAGCGTGGCTTGACGTGAGTCAAGCGTGACACAGACGGATGTAACGGAGAATCCGGTAATTTTTCAAAATAAAACATATTTCGTATTCCGAAATAAATAAAACGGAATTAAGGCAAGTTCTTTCTGTGTGGCCCGGTACCAAATGCCCTGCCGACCGGTACCGGTCCGCGGACCGGCGGTTGGGGACCCCTGGTGTAGAGAATGGGCTGATGGATGGACGACAAAGATGTCATCTGTGTGGGAGGGATGGCAACTGGCAGCCATGCAGCCCATGCATGAACATAATGTTTGAAAATAAATGTACTGTTCCTGTTCAGGTTTAAGGTGTAATAACAATGTTCACCACTCGATGGCACACATCACACAAGAGCCCCTCCAACGCAAAGACTGTACTTCTTTACAGAAGACAGCCCAACTGGTCAAGAAATTGTTGTCTTTCCATTAAAATGGAAAGCAGATTATATTTTCACCTAATTTACACACCATCTGCCTAGTTTGTCATGAAAGAGTTCAACCTAACTCCGCACCGATCTCAAAAGTGTCAAAACATTTTTTGTTTGTTTGTTTGTTTCACTGAACAGAAACAGTTTGTCTGAAGTGGATGAGGAATTACCAAATTTGTGTCCTCCAAAAACACGCTTCATAGTGTTGCAAACACGTATGGTGTCTTAATTGGACAAGCCGCTGTTGTGACAGATTACCTGAGATGCAGAGAAGACGCATCAGGGACAAACTTGACTGCCCTATGGTTGCACTGTGCTATACAGGTGAGTGATGTAAGAGTCCTTTTATTTTCGTACAATTTGGCCTCCTCTACCCATCTGCGGGTTAGATTAAATTCCTTTATAGAGTGAGGACATGTGTGTGTGTGTGTGTGTGTGTGTGTGTGTGTGTGTGTGTGTGTGTGTGTGTGTGTGTGTGTGTGTGTGTGTGTGTGTGTGCGTGTTTAGCAAGTGTGCGAGTAAGGTGCATGGCCTCTGTCACATCTGGCAGCCTGTGGTTTCTTTCATGACCTGCTAAATGAGGGGAAAAATACTCCCAGCTGCCCTCAGGAAAACTCACCTGGTTCAGGCGTTCTGCAGTTCTTGAGCTCACGCTCTCGTTTTTCCATTGTTCCTCCCCAAAATATGTGCACACGTCCCGGCATAACCTTTCACAAGAAGTCAGTGACCCGAGCCTCATGAATCAAGGTTGGATCTCAGCCTCTTTGTTCGTCGTGACATTTTTCTAATATTGCACACAATTGGATGTATTTCTTCACTGTTTCACAGTGGTAATGTAGCAATGAATTTAAGACTTGCGCCGAGTTTACGGAAGTAAATATGGTTGGACCCCCATCACATTTCACAATGTGTAATTTCCCAAGTCCTCGCTTCTCACTCCTGTGTTTACACACAAACATCTCCCACCAGAAACTCCATCAAGGACATGAAAAGGTTGACAAAAAAGTGAGGGAGGAAGAGGTACCAATGTTGTGTGGGAATGAGACAATGTCGATGTCAATGTCGGCATTTCATGCCAACGTTGAGTAAAGATGACGACGTCATGTGTTTCACACGCATTTCAAATTAACCAACCGTCTGTGTGACTGAACTTATTTATTTTCTATCATGACAAATGTTCCCTTGATGCGCAATGCTTCAAGTTGACTTTAATCACAGTCAAATATAACGATAAAACTGCCGTTTTTTTTTTCGTGGTGAAGAAGGAGCCAATCTGAAAGGCAAAAATGTCCTTTTTCCTGGTCAGTCGATGTTCTTTTTCCTCATCTATGGTCACCAGCTGTGGGTCGTGACGGAAAGAACAAGTTCACGGATAAAAACAGCCGAAATGAGTTTCCTCCACAGGGAGTCCGGGCTTGCCCTTAGAAATAGGGTGAGAAGCTTGGTGAGCCGGGAGTCGAGTTGCTGCTCCTCAACATCGGATGGGGTGGCTTGGGCATTTGATTAGGATGCTTCCTGGACGCCTCCCTGGTGAGGTGTTCCGGGCACATCTCAATGGGAGGCGGCCCAGTGGACGACCCAGGGCACGCTGGAGGAACTACATCTCCCGGTTAGTCTGCGAATGTCTTGGGTTCCTCCCGGAAAGGTTGGAGGAATTATATCTGGGGACAGGAGAGAATGAATGGATGGATTGTTACTCTTCACAAATTTGCAGATACAAAGACCATCGTGAGTGGTCTATGCCAAGCACATTTGGCTTTTGATGACGTGTGCGGGTACATCAGATGAGCGCAACCTGATCATACAGACAGAGGTGGAATCAGATACAAATTGATGGCATCGAATCCTAGTTACATCTGAAATCATCATTTTTCAGGAAACCTCAAAACGGCCTGTTCATTCAACCGCTTACGATTGCATTGTCATTGAGTGCAAGGCATTTTCAACTCTTTAGATTGGTCACCAATTTGGATAAATAACACCCACATGTATGGCCTGAGCAGTAGTGTTATAGATTTGTAAAATGAATTGACCAAATTGCGACATAGGAGATTTTGGCCAGACGGCAGCGATATGCACGACTCTGAGGTAGGATTTGGAAAAAAAAATGGGTCTGTTCACTTTGCATGAAAGCAATCAGATACATGTCACATATGGCCCGAAAAGTGCAACTGACATGCTTCAGTGACATTTGAGGCACTTGGTTGCCTTAATTTAGGTGCTCAAGGGCACCTCAGCTGTGAGTACAGGTGGAGGGGATCGAGTCTAAGGGTTTTTCGGCCCCAAGCCGCATACTTAAGCACAGCTGTTCATTCTCCAGCGGAGAATATTCACGCACGTACGATGTTTTTAGCATAATCTCAGAAGAAGAACAGAACGGCAGGCAGTGTGTAGCAGGATTACAAGGTGCCTGCAGGCGCAGCAAATGCCTCTTGGCATTGGAACGTCATTTTCACCTTGGCCGCTGTGGGAAGAGCAGATCAGGACCAGCACCCTTTCCTCCCACCTCTCGCAGTAAAGCCGCGCCCGGCATATTTCAGCTATCTGAAGTGAGCTGAGCTGCGAGATATCAACCTTGAGAGCTGAAAAGCAGCTTTTGTCTCCTACGACCCCTCAAAGAGCTCGGGCTGCCTGCTCTATCAGCAAATCATAAACTATGCTATACAGCCAGAAGTGAAGGGCTGCAAAAAGATGCAAGAGGCATGAAAAGGGAGAAAAACACTCAACATGAAAGCTTTTAAATGTAAACAGGCAGAATTAATACCACAAGAAGTCATGTTCAAATCCCGACATTGATTTTTACATGATGGGTGGGTTGGATGATGAACAGGAAGCTGACAAATGACAGTAAGTTGCTTCAAACATTTTAACATTGTTTGGAGTTTGGCAGCCCCTCTACCCACTCCCAGCAACCCCCCAGGGAAGTCTCCTCCAAACAGCTTTGATATGTTATCTTACTTTCTATTCAGCATAGCTTTTAGTGCTGATGTCCTCCATCAACAGTTCACTGGAGGTAGCCGTTGCTAGTCTTTGACCTCCTCTATCTTAGCATGTTTGTATTCTCTCTCTGTTCAAATAGTCACCCAGCCTTCAGAGCTATGACCTGTTTTTTAGACTTTTCACTTTAAATTTGTTGAGAAATCTTTTTTTTTTCTCCCCTTTTTAACCCCAATTCTTGCAACATTTGACCTGCAATGTACACCTGCATTTTTCAGCGTCCTTCTATTCGAGACCTGCCAGAAACAAAACACGTTTTTGTCCACTGATTGATTCATGCAGAATTGTTGCATTTTTGTTCCAGCGTGGTGTAGGCGTTGTATGTATATGCAGTAAATTACGTGGATTTTTATTTCAGTAAAAATTATGTGTTATGTGATATATGCATCCCAAAACGCTCAAAGCCTGAAGCTCATTATGTCTTCTTTAGACCATTTCATGTAAATACCAATGCACACGCTGCAGTGAGTTTGCTTCAGGGTGGTGTGCTGTAATGAATGGGAATATCCATCTAACTATGGGTCCAACTCCTTAAAGTGTCTCAAAATAAGATCGAGAATGCCTACTGGCCCTTGGGGAGTTTTTCATGGGCTGGCACTGCTGGCAGTTTAATGTCCCTGTAGAGTAGGGAAATTAAAAAAAAAGAAAGAAAAAGGAAAGGCTTCATCCAGGACAGGTATGGGCAACTTAAATGCTGGAGGGGGCCACAATTTTTCATCAGTGCTACTGGTAGGCCACATATGACCGCGCACTTCCTAACCAGATGTGACCATTTTAATATGGACAAAATACATGTATAGTCTACATGCAAAATGCTATTAATATATTTCATTTTTGATACTTTTTCACTGCATGCATAAACGATCCGCTGCCCTAACCCAACGGCAAACGTTTGAGGTAAACAACAAAATAACCACATTCCGTACTGTTTTTCCCACAACGGGCTGTCCTGCATTAAAATTTCACAGTCAAGGATGGCACAAAATTGATGAATGAGAAACAAAGATTAAGTGCAAGATCTAATTTAGTACATGTTTTTACAAAAATCAATTCACTCAAAAATGTTATATTATTACAAATTAAAACTACAGATGGCCCCTGCATACTCACAGTTCAGCACCTTTGGAGTCACATAGTTGCAGATTATTATTATTATTTTTTTTATTTCAGCAATTTGTATTTTGGATTTTTCCAATTTTTTTTCTGGGATGTTCCCGCACCCCCTTATGACCACATTTTTCATGGAAAAACCTATATTGAATCAGTGCAGGCAGACAGTTATCCATTTCTGATTTAGGATCTATAAAGTCGTCCTTGCGAATGACGACCACAAATAAACACTTTTTTTTCTCCATGTAATCGATTGTCCAAAGCAACAAATATGTGGTGGACAGATCTGCTCACAATGCATTTAAAAGCCACTCATTATTCTTAACCTCAGCCTTACTTTCCATATAATCTCAGAGTTAATACTGTTTGAATTAAAAAGATGAACTCGATCATACCATGATCCATCTGGCCAACATTCAATGTACCGTATTTGACTAAATTCATGTCGGGGCTTTATTGCAGTCTGTCATATTGGGAGGTGAAACTTGACCAGTTGGCACAGCCGTCCAACAGTGAGGTACTAATTGTAGTTGATTTCGACTAAATGTTTAAAGCAAGCCATTACTTGAATGTCTCATGATTGGATAAATGCTATTGGAATTCAATTTACCAGTTACCTGAGTTTGTCATAGAATAACATAATACGTTTTTCAGTTAGGAGAACAGTGGTGATTTAAAGTCAAAAGGCCATGAAAGACAAGCGGCTATTGTCATTTGAAAAGAAAAGCGGTCACATTTGTTGTCATAAGTCTGTCCCAATTACCAGCCTGTCGCATGAGTGTGTGTAGATCTTAAACTACGTCACCGTGGTTCCAGCAGAAACCTGCTGTTCGGCTGCACTTCCAGAAGTTATTTACACAAGAAGCGATTTCAATGTCAAATGTTTAAAATTAGAATTCAGAGCAAGTAAATTCACGTTTTTTTTTTTTTCCCTTCATGAAAATATGTCGTCCTCATGCAAAAAGCATTTGGACAATTGGAAATGCTCAACTTTTTTTTTCTGAATTAGAGTTTAATGCTGATTCTTAAATACGGATATGAAATACGACACTTGTTTAAAGATAGAATCGGATAGTGAAGCGGTAAGGTTTATGAAAGGGATTCTTCTAAAATATGTTATGAAAAGGTGGCCAGGGAGCGTTGATCCCTGAGGTTTGGTCTGAATGTCTTCTTTTTCAAGTCTGTTCAAAAATAAATAAATAGGCAAGTGACAGTCTGTGGCGTTATTAGAGGCGACTGTGATAAAATATCAAATACCAAGTTAGTTTTGAGCTTTCAGGGCAAAAAAGGGACCAGCAAGATGAACTTAGAGCAGCATTATGCATTCAGGTCACAGTGCCAACAGGGCAGCAGGTGGGCTAATTGCCGCCTCGTTCATCCACAAGAGAAACAGCAGCACCGATGTCTGGCAGCAGGATTACGACTAAACTATCGGGCCAATTTTAATGAAACTTGATGTCCAAATGAATGTGACTAGTTTCAAGTCAGATCCATTTAGCATAAATGTGTGTTTTGGGTTGCTCTTGGAGGTGTGCGCCACATAGTGTTCATGGAGTTGCCTGAGTTGCAGCCTTTTAACTGTGTCCACAATCTTGGGAGTCAAAGGAGATGATGAAAGAAGCAGCTCAAGCAGAAAGTGAGGGAAAGAGGTTAAGTGCAGGCAGGAGTTCCATGGCAGACCCTCGCCCGCCCCCTGCGCTTTTTTTGTTCTTCTCCCCAGCAGCGCTGGTCCACTGAGAATTAAGTTTAGTTAACAAATAGATCCTTGCAAGTCATTTCCTGATTTCTCTGTTAGCATCTTTTGTTGGGTTTATTTATTGGATCTGATCAAGTCGACCACATTTCCACCTTTTCTTTCATTGCAGACCACTTTGGCACAGTCC
>CAAKHF010013910.1:11446-31446 GCA_901007745.1 Hippocampus kuda
GCTGTTTTATAGCATTAAGTGTAATTGAACATCCACTACAGTTGGTGTTCGTGGCGCTCCCACAGTAAGAGAGTGCACAAGGTATATTACCTCCTCTGCGAGAGTGTACTTATAACAATGATTATTTATAGTTGTGGGGAGAGATGGGGGTGGTACGATATATTTTCTTCATAACAAAATAATTAAGAAGTACTTCGCAATGGATAGGTGAGCACATTGCAGGGGGCATGTGGAAATATTTCATAATTTATTTCCAAGATGATATGTAAATATTCTCATTCATTTCATGAACCCATCAATAAATTATGTGTGTGCTACAACTTGTTTCCTTGGGGAGACAAGAAACTATGGTACAGCTGGGGCAAAATCAAAACAGCCGGGTGTCACCTCAAGTGTCTGATTAAAACTCAGATTACTGATAAAAAGAAAGTAAAATGGCTAAAATGCATCTGAATATTATTCTTGTTGAGTGTGTTGTTCCTAAAAAATAATGTTTAAATGTCCCTCTCAACTTTCAGCCCAAACAAGAGAGCACTGACCAGAGATGCAGCCAAGAAGCCAGGGAAGATGTTTAAAATAGGTGGGAAGATGGATGGAGCCAAATTCAGGACAACTTTGGGAGAACAAAAGGTTTCGGGGCTGCTCATGACAAAAAAGGTTGGGAACCACGGATCTAAAACGTTTATTTTGGTAGTCAACAGTCATATACAATTGCAAAAAATTAAGATAGATAAAGGAAGGGAAGACATACTGCACCGATAAAGCTGTCAATTGTCTTCATGACCGAAATTGATTTTTTTTAAAAAACAATAAGAATATGCTTTTGCGTTTGAGTAACACCTAACATTTCTTTCGGCACAGTGAGCTTTGCTCCTGTTCGGTAGTAAAAACATTATACATAATAGTGTCCGTTGGGCTAATTAAACGACGGAACATTGTACATAATAGTGTCCGTTGGGCTAATTAAACGACGGAACATAATCTAATGATGTCACAAAGGTGATAAGTTGATTACTCAATTCAAAATGCATTTGAAAAAGTACATATTTATGTACTTTGGTCAAATAATTGTACACACGACCAGCTGATGATGTACAGTGTTGTTATGACAGTGATGTTAGCTTTGTACACGTGAAAATAGCTACGTAGCTGTGCCATCTCAGATAGAACAAGTATGTGCACTGTGATTATGTGAACAGAGAATGGGCCGAATTGTCTTTATATCGTAGCAACACCGACGTTGAAACACGGTATGCGTTTATTGTTACCTCATTAAAACCGGACAAACTTACCGATAAAATCGGATGTCCGACCCCTTCACAAACTTATTGTTGCATCCCAGTGACGCACAAGTGACGGGCATGGTATCGTCGTCCTCAAACGATGCAAAAGAAACGGGTTTGTTCGCAGTTCTCCGGATGAACAGTCGTGATGTTGGTTTCTTCCGGTTTCCTCCGGCAAATAAACGTGTGTAAACCATGTAACAGTGGCCTCTAGAGGCGTTTCTACTTGTTTGCCATTTGTAATGATTGTAACATAGAGTACTGGATGTCCTGTTACTTGCAGACTTGTACTGTACTTTTCATTTCTAATGCCAACGCAAAGTAATAAATTAGCGTTGCAATTAGTGACTATTGCAAAAAATGAGAATTTGAATACTTATTACTGATCACAAAAATATATTCTGGTAAGTATATTGTAGCACTGTATAGCACTGTGTGTGACGCTGATTATAGATGTGCTTTGTGCTTACCGCTTGACAACATTTGTCACGTGCCATCGCTTTGAGGTCATCACTGAATATACAGTCAGTGATGTTACACCTGGACACGGCTGTGGAGCAACATGCTGGAGGTTTAAGCATTGTGTTTGTTAGATTCATTTTTTTGTCTACAGAATGGTGTACATCACGTTTAAATCATTGGTGTATTATTTATTCATTTATTCAGTGGGATGACATTTTGCATGTTAATAAATTATATTACCATTGAAACGTATTTTTATAACAGCAGTTCAATTCACAAAATCAAAATCATGTAAATACTTATATTAAAACAGACAACTACAGGCCAAATCGTACATAATGTCCACATTAACAATTATTTTTATTGTTTATGTTGTATTCTAATGTCTTATTACGGTGAATAGTGGGTTTTGCTTATAGCTTTGTTATAATAATAATTGCATTATGAATTGTATTTTGGCGCTCTGTATACACTGAATCTTTTGGTATCTCGTTTACAATTAAACTATTTTGATTTACGGTTTCCACGATTTTCAAATGTTTTCACGAGAACAGGTGTGAAACAATTTGGAAGTCATGAGTTGCTCTGCTGTTTTTAACCATTGACTATGAATGAGTGTCTTCACTTCCTGTGTCGACTGCGGGCCTCTGCATCATATGATGCAACTACGTTGTTAGCTAGCATGCTAACTGGCTAGCTTCGGTTGTCATAACCGCTGTCATTAACACAAACGCATGGTGTAACCTCAGTAAAAGAGGCAAGAGACTCGCAAACTATCAGGCAAGTTTCCAAAATGTCCGCTTCAATCGCGTTTGGCCTCCTATGTCGACATAGGGAGCACGAAATTAGCCAAGTTGAAGGTGTTAGAAGAGAGTTCCTTTCATTGCGAGTTGCTAATGCACAGATAATGTATTTGTTTAGATTACCCATCAAAATAATCTTGCTCGCGTTGCGTATCGCATTCAGACGAATTATCGGGCATTTTCACACCAGTGTCACGGTTCGTTGTAGCCCCTTTGACAGTCATTATTTTTGTCGGCGTGTATTGCTTCTCATCGAAAGCTAACGCCCTGGCAGTGTTTTGTTTATAGTCTTGATGCTCAACTTCTGATTAACTTCACGAGAGTTGGCAAAGTGGTTGTACTAAGATCGACACGTTCTATAAGCATGCTATCGAACCGTAGAGCACGTATAAGGTATTCGGAGTTTTGTCAGGTCACTACTGTGTTTACCAAGGCCTGCTTATTACTCTGAACGATTACGTCTGCGCAACTGCGATAACGGCAATGTTACAAAACAAAACAGTAGTAATACATTAATACAGTATAGCAGTTAAATCAACTCGAACTCATAACTATCGTATAATTAATTCAGCGACAGTCGTGTCTTAAGTTGTACCTACAATGCTTTGGTCTGTTTTAAGTTTGAATGCGTTTGCTCCATTAAAAAATGGCAGTGGTTATTTTGGCCGTGAATAGACAGTAGTGGTTGTTGTACAGTACAGTTGGCCGTGAATAGGTTCAGGCTGCCGTGTTACGGTTCAACTGGCCTCCGATTTCACGCTGTGGCTGTTAAGGCAATACCTGTCTAGTAACTTCGTGTTTCCTAATAACAACATTACTTTAACTTTGTTTAAAAAAATATTGGTTAAACTCTTGAACTTTTCTTAATTATAACACAATGTGTGTGTGTGTGTGTCACACACAAAATAGAAATGTTATGACAACGAAACACACAAAACAAACAAACTGACAATGCCCTAATAGCGAAAATCGGAAGCAAGTTGAACCGTAGCACGGCAGCTTAAATAAAATCATGGCCAACCAAATGTAATCACAGTAAAATAGCCGATTCACAGCTGGCCTATAATCACTTGCTCTGGCGAGTGACCAATCAGTGACGTTCTCAGCAAAATAACGTTAGCAGGAACGTTGCCGGTCACGGCAAAATAATCACTGCCATTATATTTTATGCCTATTTCAGTCCTGTTTTTTTTCATTCAAGATGCGTGATGTCATGATTCCCTAAAACTGTTGTATTAATTTAGATTGTGAATCGTCATCCAAAAATATTTGAAGTTATTATTTTGACGATCACTCTCCCACCCTGGTTCCTGGTCAGAGAAGTGAAAATATTTTGGAGTGTGTGAAAGGGTGTGTAACAATGATGTACTTCTTCTTCTAGGCGTATTTGTGGGAACTTTGATTATTTTGTAGAGGACCACTCCTTATGAAAGCCCTGATTCTTTGCTTTCACATCAAGATGTTGCTGAGTATGTTTGTCCACTTTTGTTTCATCAAATGGTGTGACACCTGAAACCATAAAGAATACTGCAATACTGTGTTTCCCAAAAGTATTGCAAAATATTAAATCCATTCAGTTCATGCTTTGATGGCGGCTGAAATTCGAGATTCGTGTGTTTTGCCTTCATGCGCATGACAGTTTGCTGTCCTCATTACGTTGGGCTTTGCAGTGTTCATTTGGGCTTTTACAGGACAATACAGGGCAATTATGCAATATTTGTGCATTATTTGTGAATAAGAAATTAAATTATTATTTTAATGAAAAAGTATTATGCAAGCTCAGTCTAGTTGAGCAAATTAATTACAATAGCTTAAATGATAGTTGTGATAGTTGTGCCCCTTTATGGTTGCATCTGATTGGTTAAAGTCAGATAAAAACATGAAACTTTCATGCCTTTAGGATATGGATATTTCATTGGCCATGATTGTGGTGATGGTCTTTTTCAATATATTGTGCAACCCTACTATAACATATCAGACTTCGGTTTGATTCTTCTGAGTTTTGATGCATTTAACTTTTGAGGTTCCACAATATGTTATTTAAAAGCAATAGTAGTTGGCTATGCTGAAAGGATATGCCATTTCTGTAAACATTAGCTGGTTGTTTAACCACGCAGAAATTTGCTTATTGATGAGACAACAACCTATCGAAAATGCCTCTGACAGTTTCACACTCGTTATTTTGAGATACAGAAAATGCAGACATCTCTGACAATTGTGATATTACTTCAGGTCAACCGTTGGTTAACCATGTTAAATTTTGGCTTGGGTTAAATATTTGCAGGCTATCCAATGAAGTGCTTAATTAACATGACAATTACCCCCCTCCCCCCAAAACGCACATAAATAACAAAAACAACTCCTAATGAACACTAGTGGATTGGATATGTTGCTCCAATATTTGAGACTAAAATCTGTTATCTGTGGTTGTAGTCACCACAGTGGATCATGAGTCCTGTGCCCTTGCAAAAAGAGTTTGCCACTTTTGTCACATTTGACATGTAAACAAATCGGCCTTTACTGTAATTATTTTGTTTTAAATGTTTAATTCCCAGCACTCTCTGAAAACAAAAGGTGACTGACCTGATAAGATGCAAGGGACATTGGACTTGGAACAGAAAATCAGGGTGGGGATGATGACATGAGGTCACAGGCAGTAGAAAGGTTTTATAAGCTAAAAGACTAAAGATTTTCCAATAAACTTACCAAATTGGTTAACATAGGTATTGTGCATCAACTAAAAACATTTTAAATGTATGACATTCAAATGCTATCGGTCGTTTGGAGAGTTAATATTGTCAAACATTTTTATGAGTGAACCGGATTTCAGGCAGGTGAGCTTTGTTTTCGTGTGTTGGTGGAACTCATTTGAGAGTGAGGGTGGTTTGAGGGGGCGCTGATTATTTTTTGTCTGCTGTTTTGTGTGTCTTTATAAAAATTGGCTGCTCCAACAGGAAAGGACTGGAGCACTGCTGGGGATTGAAGAGCCATGCAAGTGACCAATAGTGACCTCTTGTGTTCCCTCCCCCTTACCCTGTTTTCCCTCTTGTCTCCCACAGAGCTTTGTAGGAAGGAACTCATCTTCTCCCCTTCTCTCTTATCAAGTCAGCAAACTTGGGCCCAATAAATCAGAGTGTATTGGCACCTTCAAGGCTATCGATGGACTGAGACTGATGGACTTGAACGCATGAGGCGATAAATAAGATATCAGCATCAGAGGTAAGGTCAGTCTTGGGAGTCATTTTATGCAGGCTCATTTAAGCGAAAGGTGTCCTCCTGATCTGTCAAAAGTTTCATGCTTTTGAGGGAACAATCTTTTATCTACCCATAGTATGTAACAAACACCTTTTGATGTTTTGCCTGACTCTTGATTGTGTTAACATTTTGCCAAAATGATACGCTTGAATGCTTTATGAACAAAGAGGGTCACGGCACAGTTTGCATACTTGGTTTTAATAATGGCGGAAAAGGTATTCTTGCTTGCTGATGCGACGAGTCAATTGCATTGGCATGTTAAATGCACATTTTAGGAGGAAATGGAAAAAAATCAATAACTTAGGTGTTTATGCTGTGCACAAGATCATGACATGTTTGACTGCCGTTGACCCATTGCTTATAAGGTTTTGTTTAGCTTTGCGGGTACAAATGATACAAATGATGAAAATTTGTTCTGGTGCAGAACACAACGCTGCTTGTGATTTGTCTTAGGCTTTTATGAAGTTTTCAATTGAAATTCAGCAGAAAAAAAATACGTCATAGATGGTAGACACATGAATGAAACATGAAAAAAGCTTATAGCAAAAACCATTTTATTCCTCCAAGTAAGATTATGTGCACATTTTCGTCATATTACTCTTACTGAAGTTTTACTGTAATATTATTTCGAGAATGTTAAAAACTGTAATATTAGTATGAGTTTTAGAGATGACAGAAATGAAGATAAACCGGGCTTTCAGTGGGATTTTCCCAGTGATTTTCCACCTAATTGACTTAATCTGAGCTAGTTGTGCACGCGCCAGAGAAACAGTTTGTATTATAATTCTTATAGTCACATTTCAACATTTTGAGAATTAATTTATACTTTAAATCCATTTTCCTTGAAGCTTTGGACAAAATAGCAAAGATCATGTCTGGGTCTGCTGATAAGAGTTTCCTGAATCCATCTATATGTGGCACATGACCAACTTTCATTTCTGCTTTTCTACATGCCTCTTTATAATCGTGGCCAAAGATTATTTCTATTTGGGTTGTGCTTGAGAGCAGTGGTCCCAAACGGCCGGTGTCATTTAGTACCAGGCCGCACAGGTATTTTATTCATTTATTGATTGATTGATTTTTCATTCATTTGATTGTGTGTTATTGTCAAAAGAGGCAAAATACCACCATTCACGGGCAGCCTGATGCATCGGTGTATATAGTATTGCGTATGTGTGTCGCCTGTTGCTGTGAACATAGTTGTAGAAGCCAAGAACACATTCACAGGACAGTAACAAGTAATGTATCATGTGTTTCATTTTTGAAGTAACTTGTCCAGCAATCGTCAAGACACAACATAACCATGCTGTTAGAATGTTTTAAAATGGAGAAATTTTGCATTACAGTATTGACAAAATAGCTAATCATTAATGATGCCTGAGGCATCGCTTTCGCACTCCGCTTTATTTTCTTTCGGTTTCAAAAAAAAAAATTTATATTTTACTTACAGCATGTAAACCTATGGCCGACTCACGAAACACATTGTACAACCTAACCGTCATTACTGAGTCCTGCCCCTCCTTTTTTTTCTTTTTTTTTTATTTACATAGGTACATAGATTTCGTTATGACAACCAGCTGTTCAAAAGATGTCAACGCTGCCTGTGACTGATGTCCCAGATGTTGATCATGGTAAGTTATTTGTCCTTAATTATTTGAAGATAAAAAAGCATCAAGGTCTTTTGTGGAATATAAATAATAAAAATAAATCTAATATGACTGCATTATAATACGCTGCTAATTTTCCTTCTTTTAAAAACTAAAAATTGACAGGCTCAAACATAAAAATTGATTCTTTGATCTGAAAATTAGTGACAGTTTTGTCCCACCGGTCAGATGAGAGTAAAGTATTTGATGGGGCTGCGGAGCTACAACTTCATTGCATGGTGGAGGAGAGCAATGACAGCGCCACAATGAAGCATGAAAACCTGTTATCTCTCGGTGACCTGTCCCAGCCAGATGACTTCCCCGCCCCCCCTCATAATGGTCCTGCTCCCACTGGGATGAGCAGCCCTTTTCCACTCGAGCTGAGTGACACAAAGCCTGATGTGGGCGACACATCCACCGGCACAGGTGAACGATAGTGCATGAAAAATAGTTCCTCTTTATGCATTTTATTTGTCGAGTCGGTCTTCAGTCAAGTTTGATAATTTTGTATTTTACATTGCTTTAAATTCAGAGACCACAAAATATTTTTAAAAACTGAATAGCCAACCAGGCGGCCCGGTAGTCCAGTGGTTAGCACGTTGACTTCACAGTGCAGAGGTACCCGGTTCGATTCCAGCTCCGGCCTCCCTGTGTGGAGTTTGCATGTTCTCCCCGGGCTTGCGTGGGTTTTCTCCGGGTGCTCCGGTTTCCTCCCACATTCCAAAAACATGCATGGCAGGCGGATTGAACACTCTAAATTGTCCCTAGTGTGAGTGTGAGCGTGCATGGTTGTTTGTCTCTGTGTGCCCTGCGATTGGCTGGCAACCAGTTCAGGGTGTCCCCCGCCTACTGCCCGATGACGGCTGGGATAGGCTCCAGCACCCCCCGCGACCCTAGTGAGGATAAAGCGGTTTGGTAGATGAATGAATGAATGAATGAATGAATAGCCAACCTGCATTAGTACTGTAAAATGGGAGTATCTAGTTAGCTACACGGCCATTCAACTCCGGAAAACATTGGATTGCATATTGGATTGGATACAACTTTATTGTCAAATGTACTGTATAAGATATCCTTTATTTGTCCCACACTGGGGAAATTTACAGTCTACAGCAGCAAGATTGTGGGTGGAAAGAAGAAAGAAGAAGAAGAAAAAAAAGAAGAAAGATGTGTATGTGTAACATTCAGCACATTAATACATTTCCGAGTTTTAAGTGACACACACACACACACACACACACACCCACACACACACACACACACACACACACGGTCGCTCAAAATCACTAGGTGGATTTAACAAAAGCGCGTGCCTGTCTGTGTGCGAATGTGTGTACACTTGTGTACACTAATCGGAACACCACAAAGTGGTGTTTTGCTTTGATTATTGTCAGTTGATCATTAAAAAAGGGTTTAGGTTCTTTCTTTTCTGCAATTTTCAATTTTACCCAAAATAGATTTGTTAAAAAGATATTTTTCTGCTTTTCACCTGTATTTTATGTATATATTCTATATAGATGGTCAGCCAGTGAAGAGAAAGAAGGGTCCTGCCCCGAAGATGCTGGGCAATGAGGTGTGCAGCGTCTGCGGTGACAAGGCCTCTGGATTCCACTACAATGTTCTAAGCTGTGAGGGCTGCAAGGGCTTTTTTCGACGTAGTGTCATTAAAAGTGCTCAGTACTCTTGCAAGAACAATCAACGGTGTGAAATGGACATGTACATGCGACGCAAGTGCCAGCAGTGCCGCCTGCGCAAATGTCGCGAGGCAGGCATGCTCGAACAATGTGAGTGTTTGGAAGCCAAATCAATCTGAAATTTCATTGTATTTTGTATATTAGCAATATAGTATGGTAATTATCAGCTTTTTGACTGTTCATTTGTTGTAAACTGTCACATTTGGAACATAGGTGTGCTCTCTGAAGAACAAATTCGTCTGAAGAAGATGAAGAAGCAGGATGAGGAAACGGCCCGCTCATCCACAGTGGTCACTCCCACTCCTCCACAGGAAGTAGCTTCACTGGATCCACAGCAGCAAGAAATGATTGAGAAGCTGGTGGCCATGCAGAAGCAATGCAACAAGAGATCCTTTCTTGATCGACCAAAAGTGACAGTAAGTTCATATTTCAGTGTTTTATTGCAACAGTGTAATTTGTTCTCAAGTTCTTTCGTTTCCTTAAACTTCACTTACTGTGGAAAATTCAACAAAACAGTGGTTGATGCTTGAGTGACACTCACATGCTTGCATTGATGTAGAAGGTCACACCCCGGCTGAGGAGACTGAATGTATACACTATTGTTTTATTACTATTATTATTTTTAAAATCTAGTGCCTGACATTAAGGATGACCAGTATGGTGCTGTGTCAGGCCACCAAGGCGCTGGCCAGTACACATTCCATAAAAGAACACAATAAAATTCACCTTCATAGATTCGTGAACTGGTTCACTCAAACCGTTCGGAAACTCCTAGCGTTGTCCGATGTGCCATTCAGTGATTCAGAGTCCACCAAAAACTGTGTGCTGATGCACGCTCGTGGTGCTCCAACTATGGACACAATGCTGAAGTGTATCAGACAGTGCAGATGGAAACAGTTCAAGCACAAGCTGGTGATTGGTTTAGAAATGTGGTTCTTAACCTGGGTTCCATCAAACCCTAGAGGTTTGGTGAATCTGTCTCAGGGGTTCGACGGAGCCTCTGCCATGGAGGTAAAGGCACACCTGACTCAACATGTCAATAAGTTATGACACGCCCGCTTGGCCATCACTAGCTGGTTCAGTTTGTGCACAATTCACAGCACAAGTCACTAATCATCGTCTTCATAGCAGTGGATAAACTACACTTCTGACTCTTTATCATCACAAAGCAGGTACAGGGATAAAACAGGAGAAGCCATGCTAATGGCGCCGCGTGAGTGGCTGCCTTTCCAGCAGCTCCTATATTTTGTTGTTCTTCTTCTTCCTTTTATAACTTTGCTGCTGTGAATTGGGAATTTCTCCATTGCGAGACTAATAAAGGTTTTCTTTTCTTATCTTATCTTATCTTAATTTCTAAGCTATCATACCAGATATCAAGTCACAAAACACTGAAATATATGATCGCCTAATACAGTATACCTGTCACATACATCTGTCTGGAACTGCATTATAATGGAGACCAAGTAACCATAGCTGTTTTGTAAAGTGCTTTGTTACAGCCGCAGCTGTTGTGAAAGCGCTATATAAATCAGGATGTGTTGTATTCTATCATGAAACTGCAGGAAAACAGACAAATTAATAAGTGTCGGGAAAGAAGCAAATATGCTTCATAACTACAAAGGAAATTAATTAGGCCGTCACAGCATTCGTCAACTGAGAGGAGGGGCATTCAAGGTTACATTTCTATCAATGTAGTAAACATTTATCATATAAGATAACCTTAATTAGTCCCACAATGGGGAAATTTGCATAGTTTTAGCAGCAATCCTGGATAAAGGATATACAAAAATAGGATGCTAGAGAAGACATTTGTACAGAAGTACACTGCACAAAATAGAAACTTTTGTCCGTGCTTAAACTGTCCAATCCAGTCTGAACAATTTTCCTTTTTTTGCTTGCAAAAAAAGAGTGTTGAGTTCAAATTTAAATTTTTGAGGTCTGATTAATCCGATTTATTAGACTTCTTCTATTGAAAACAGAGTTGGTAAAAGCTAATTACAAGGCTCAAATAAGTGGTTTACGCAAATTTGGATTTTGTGCCTCATTAAAACACACTGAACAGCAAAACTGAAAATCAGAGTCTATAGTGTTTGCTGCTATTCACATTATGTATTCAAAAAAAAGAAAATGTTGATGATAGTAAGGGAAAACAATAACAGGTATTTCTATTATCTGTTGTTAAATAAAATCCATGCTTCAGGTCCCTGGGATTAACTTTTACAAAAAGTCCGCAAAATTCGAACGTTTCTCCTTAAATTAAGTCATTGATTAGCAAAACTGCTCCTCAATGAAAATAGACAGATACTTTTGGCATGTTAAAATCTCATATACTTTGAATCAAGCTGCAACTGTTTCCGTCATTACAAAGTTGATGTGATAAATACAATACAATAACAAATCCTGAAGACATAATTTATTTTATTTTTATCCTATTCCATACTATACTGCAGTAACGCTTCCGCGGTAAAGTTCTTGGTAAATGTATTTAAAAAAAGGAATTAATGACAGTTTGCTATGAAAGTGAATTTATCCAGGTTGGCAGCTCTGCCGGATTCTTATGAATTATTTTTCCATGTGTCGAGGACATCAAGTGTGACAGCTGAACATGACGAGTCCTCTTAATTCCAACTTTCCTCCGGCTTCATTGCCATCGTGCATTGCAGCTGCGGGCTACCAAATGTTGTGACTCGTGCTAGTCCAAAACCCTTCTGACAGATTCCGAGTGAGGTTCAACACGATCTAATGTTTAAAATGTAAAGCCCCTAATCCTGAATGTGTACCACAAACGATGGCCCTCCTCTTCCGTATTATGATCTACAGTGCAATGTATATCATGTAATAATAGTGCAGCATTTGATGAAGAAAAATGTAAATGTTATACTCTGATCATCCCAGTGTTGATATCAAACAAAAATTCGAACGATAGTATGATGGGATGTCAAATGTTATGTTGTAGAAACATTTTACAGTGGAGTCCGCTATTCACGGGTGATAGGAACCTGGTCGGCCTGCGAATAGAAAAAAAACCCCACTTATAATTGATGCCCTTTCATATGTATGGAACGCCAAGAAACATTTGATCTTTTTTTTTTTTTTAACATTGAAAAAAAATACTCGTGAATCCGCAGGTCCAGAACCATGAGTATGTGGAGTCCACTGTATAAGCACGTGGGTGGGTGTGTATGACTAAGCATGATGACTGCTCTTGTGTGTGTTTAAAAACAACAACCACAGCCATGGCCGCAGAATCAGGATCTACAGAATCGAGAAGTGCGTCAGCAGCGTTTCGCCCACTTCACTGAGCTGGCGATCATGTCGGTCCAGGAGATTGTGGATTTTGCTAAGCAGCTTCCGGGATTTTTAGAGCTCACAAGAGAGGACCAGATTGCTCTATTGAAGACGTCAACCATCGAAGTTTGTCATGTTTCTATTTTAAATGCTGTTGCTGTAGCTCCAAGTTAGGAAATGTTTGTTTTCCTCTGGATACAAGACATTATTTCTAATCAGCTTTTTGTGTCACATGCAAAATTGGTTAGGGGTTATGAATCAAACACATTACAATTCATAATATCTGTAGCCTTTGACAGGAGAATTGCCCGGTTCAGTATTGCTGTGTAATCAGTTATTGCCAGTATATTGACTTTGTGTGTATGTCTTCATTACAATATGAAATAAACAATGATGTTTGTCTTCAACAGATTATGCTGCTGGAGACATCTCGTCGATACAACCCTGCCATTGACAGCATTACGTTTCTGAAGGATTTTAGTTATAATAAGGAGGATTTCGCAAAAGCAGGTACGTTTTAATGGGTGTTTATGGACAATGTATGATAAATTATTATGAGTCTTTATTACCCTACATACAGAGTTATTAATCTAAGAAGGATACAAACAGCAATAGGTTCTCGTGCAAATTGCAGCATTACTGTATTAGAGGCAAAGTACCGGGATTGAAATTAAGAAACTGTTTTGTCACTTACACTCAGAAAGGTTCTTTCCGACAGAAATATTTAAGATGCACGTGTAACATTATTTGTCAGTAATTTTTCAAAAGTCTGAAATAAATCTGATTTCTTCTTTTATTTCTATCCCTCTCTTCTCAACAGGCCTTCAGTTTGAGTTCATTAATCCCATCTTTGAGTTTTCTAAAGGAATGAATGACCTGCAGCTGGACGAGGCTGAATACGCACTGCTTATTGCCATCAACATATTTTCTGCAGGTCAGATTTCATTCTGACCTAAGATTGTAACTATAAAGGAGTGCGGCAAAGCAAAATGTGTTTTTATAGTTATGTTCATGATTGGTCTTTTCTATCTGGCAGACATTGTGAATTTTTTTTTCTGTTTGCTAAGAGATGTTTGTTTTACCTCTACACATTTTTAGATCGGCCAAATGTGCAAGATCATGATCTTGTGGAGAGGCTGCAACAACCTTATGTTGACGCTCTGCGCTCTTACATCACGATAAAGAGACCAAATGTAAGTGCCCACCTGTTTATGTAACCTCTTCTCTTGTTTCACACTGTGTGTCAACATGACCTTGTTGTTGTCATCACAACAAGCACATTGGGTCATGACCGAGGTAACTTTTGTATGTATTGGATTACACTCTTAAACCTCTCCTCTCTCATGAACACTTTGAGACAGTAATTCATGCCTTTGTCACATCCCGGCTCGATTACTGCAATGCCCTTTACTTTGGAGTCAGCCAGTCCTCCATTAAGCGCCTTCAGCTGGTCCAGAATGCCGCTGCTCGCCTCTTGACTGGTACTCGTAAGAGGGAGCACATAACTCCTACTCTGGCATCCCTTCACTGGCTCCCCATACATTTTCGAGTTATTTTCAAGATCCTCTTATTTGTTTTCAAATCTCTAAATAATCTCGCGCCACCTTACCTCTCTCTCTGAGCTCATCCGCCCCTACACACCTGCCCGGCGCCTCAGGTCTGCGGACCAGGCATTATTAGAAGTGCCAAGAACTAAACTGAGGCTCAGAGGGGATCGAGCCTTTTCTGTTGCTGGTCCCTCTCTCTGGAATGACCTCCCACTGAACATTCGGCAAGCCACCTCGCTGCCCATCTTCAAAACCCTCCTCAAAACTCACTTGTATTCTTTGGCATTCGACTCAGCATGACTTAGATTTGTTCTCGGTTTTACTGTTTGGTGCTTTCTACCGTCTTTATTACCGATTTGTTTTACTGTTTATTATATATGTTCAATTGATCCATGTACAGCACTTTGTATGCAGCAATGGCTGTTTGAAAGTGCTCTATAAATACAGTTGACTTGACTTAAACCTTCTCTTACACACTAACACAAGATAACAAAAGCCCACACAATCAAATGTATTTCATTAATAAATAATAATAATAATAATAATAATAATAATAATAATAATAATAATAATACAACACTTGTCCACTTCAAACCAATAGATTGTTATTTGTCAAAATTGCAGATATTTTGCTGACAACACACTTTTTGCCAAAATGCAGTCTGCTTGTTTTGCTGGACAATAGATTAAAATATAAATTAACTAACACAAAGAGCCCTATTTTCGTACACTGGTGCCCATGCGGTCAGTGTAAAAACTGGTCCCTTTTTTTTTGTGCCAGAGCAAGTCTTTTACCGTGTGTGGGACTGTGTTGTGCCACACAGGGTGATCTGGCAGATGGAGCTGCTGCGCCCTCAACACATCTGGAAATGTTGTTACAAAAGTAGACTATATTTTAGACCCGCTATAAGCCAGGTGGTGGTGGTGTAACACAATTTTGGTGGATTTGAGGTACAGGCAGATAGATTCATGTATGGTGGACGTTATGGTAACAGTTTCATAAATATAACAGCAGCAGGGTACAGTCCCTCTGAATCATGATCAAAATCAATTAATTGAGCAAATTATTATCATCACCTTAAAAATCACCCCCGTGATCACACAACACAGCTATGGGGGTGGCGCGGGGTCACACACGGACAAACAATCGGGGGTGCCGACTACATCATCTGCAAGAAGAGATCTTGCAGTTTATCTGTACAAAATACACTTATGTATGCAACAGTGTTATACACAGACTCGAGTGAGTCAATTTCTGGTTCAGCAATGTCAAGAACTGTGTGTGCTTCGACCTCCCTGATTTTAAGTCAAGTCAAGTCAAGTCAACTGTATTTATAGAGCACTTTCAAACAGCCATCGCTGCATACAAAGTGCTGTACATGGATCAATTGAACATATGTATGATAAACAGTAAAACCAATCGGTAATAAAGACGGTAGAAAGCACCAAACAGTAAAACCGAGAACAAATCTAAGTCATATGTCATGCTGAGTCGAATGCCAAAGAATACAAGTGAGTTTTGAGGAGGGTTTTGAAGATGGGCAGCGAGGAGGCTTGCCGAATGTTCAGTGGGAGGTCATTCCAGAGAGAGGGACCAGCAACAGAAAAGGCTCGATCGCCTCTGAGCCTCAGTTTAGTTCTTGGCACTTCTAATAATGTCTGGTCCGCAGACCTGAGGCGCCGGGCAGGTGTGTAGGGGCGGATGAGCTCAGAGAGGTAAGGTGGCGCGAGATTATTTAGAGATTTGAAAACAAATAAGAGGATCTTGAACATAACTCAAAAATGTATGGGGAGCCAGTGAAGGGATGCCAGAGTAGGAGTTATGTGCTCCCTCTTATGAGTACCAGTCAAGAGGCGAGCAGCGGCATTCTGGACCAGCTGAAGGCGCTTAATTTTAAAGTTAATGAGGGGACCCCTTTAGATTGGCTGGTAGTCGGCTACATTCCATCCCACAAGTTCAACACCGCACAATGGCGCAAATGCTTTCTTCCACCTGTGCAAGTCTAGGTAAATACCGAAAGAAAGAAACCTGCTGTGCGCACAGGTAGACTGCGCTTTACCCTAGACTCGCGCGAGGCATGAAAATAAGGACCCCAAAACTGATTGTTGGTGAGACATTTGAACAATGGCAAATTGTGGTTGTTCACGTTCCACCCCAGTCCTATAAATTGGATTGGTAAACTGTTTTACAATGTGGTTGAAACATGAATTCCACAGTGGCAAATTTGAAGATTCTGCAAACGCTCTGGAGCTAGACCAAACTCTCTTAGTTTGTTAATTGCCGTTTGACACACCTCATCCACAAATGTTCATAGTTATGGAGATGTTATTTTAATGACCATGTGTAAAAGTGCAGGAAACTGTTTTCTGAGTTAACTAATATCTGAATTCCTGGCTTTACTATGAACAGCAATCATTGTTGGGATTATTTGGACCTTTTTTTTTTTTTTTAATTTACAAAATGTATCTTGTGATTTGTCTTCTCAGGATCACTTGATGTTTCCACGCATGCTGATGAAGCTGGTGAGCCTTCGTACGCTGAGCAGCGTGCACTCTGAACAGGTGTTTGCCCTTCGTCTTCAGGACAAGAAGCTTCCCCCGCTGCTCTCAGAAATCTGGGATGTCACTGAATGACTGCAGTGCCAATATCACACTCCTTGGCATATTGAATATTGAGACAGACCTGACACCGGGCATGGTCTTGAACCTGTCTCATCTGGTCATGGACTACTTCCAGCATTGTGCTGTTGTTGGGCTTTTTGTGGGAGCATCTCAATGCCTTTTTGCTCACAGACTCTTGACATTTTTTTTCGCCCCTTAAACGTGTTCTTCCTTTTTGTGGACATTGGCATGACTTTGCCAACATGAAATGCCAGCTCATGGGTTTGAATTATTCTTCTGATTCAACGTGTTAAAAGTTGAGTGCAGTTCTATTCTTTTCCAACCTGAATGCTCTTGCCGTATAGCTGCTGTTGCTTCATGTTATGGATGATTCGAGGTCTGCTTTCAAGTTAATTTATTCAGTAGTCTTGCCATGGGTGGATTGGAAACTCGGTTCGGCGTGACCTTCAGCTGCAGTTTTCGTTGATGTTAGGCCACACTTTTGTACCCAAGTATGACAAATGTGTGCGTACATTTTAAGGATGTAGAGACAACAACGTTGGTATAGTTGCTCAGGTAAACTAATGTGAAGTAGAGGCATCCTTTTTTTAGATCACTTGAGTGCCCAAAGGGATCCTTTTTATCAATACTGATGCACACAAAATATTTATTTTCTTAAGACATGTGTGGAGTGCACAAGTTTCCACAAGATTGTACAATTTAATACAAACCCTTAATAACAGCAATCTATGTACAGTAAGAGGTGTCGTGTAAGGGAACAAGGGTGTGTAAAAAGTAGATCTCACATGTGTTGGACGGGTGATGCTACTGCCCCAAATTACTTAATGTGAACCTGCTTATAAATGTAAAAAAGATAAATCATATGTAGGATCAAATTAAAGTACCACTTTTTGCATCTAATATGGAGATGTTTATTTGCTAACAGAGGAACGTAACTGATTTAAAACTTGAACTTGAAATTTTATTCCACATACGTGATGATAAGGCGGGTGTGCAAACAGACAAGCACCTACTAGTAAGATCTCTTAAAGCTCTGTTAGCCATGTGAAATGATAGCAGAGAACAAACGGGATTTAATTCAAATAGAATGTTGAAAGAAATCCTGACTTGCATGCATTTGGTTCCTCTTATGCAGTAAAGAATTGAAATGCAGTAAAAATACTGGTCAATAAATGTAAGCATTTGTTCATTTTTTTTACATTTTCTGTGGGTTTCACATGCTACAGGAAAGTGAGCGAGAGATCACCTCATTGCACTGTTAACTGAGTGTCTTAACTGTCTTTTTCGAATTCTCCACATGACGTTAGCTGCTGTTTAATCACAAATGCCACCAACCATTTCAGATTGTTTTTCATACAAACAGTGGTCATGACATTTTTGGTAACCTTTTAGAATATTCCGCTACAGTTCCTGGTGATTTCTAAGGATAGGACATCTGAGTCGATGGAACTGTTCAGTTATGAAAAAAGAGATTCATTTTTCACATAAGCACACACTGTAACACCACTTGGAGTAAAAGAGACATTGTATTTCTCAGTTGTAACAGGCATGCCTGCTTTGGCTGATTAGGCCAATTAATTGTTTTTTTTTTGGGGGGGTCTCCCAGATGGTCAAAATGTGTTAATAGCTTTCTTTCCATAGCAGACATTTGTGCTTACCATAGTGGGAAAAGCACAGATGTTTCAAATATAATAAACAACCGATGGCAATGTTTTGTTCAGGTTCACTGGCAAGCAGGCAAAGTAATTAGCTCCAGTTTAGGTGGCTCGGTAAAATGTACCATTTACAATAATGCATTTCACATGCCAACCATGATAAAGGTCTTAAATTGTATCTGTGCTGTAATTAGGAGGGGAAATCTTTGTTCTACAAACCTGAACAAATCAGAAGAAAACAGCAGTACTACTTAACCAGCACAAGACTTGAAAGTAAAAATATTCACTGCTCATTTTGATTCCTTGGTTGTTTTTAACATTTAATTGATAATGTGTCAAACAAATGTTTGTATTAAATAATCAAATTATTTGTAAGGCAGTGGATAATAATTGACATATTCCTGTTTTGGGTAGCTGTCATTGAAAGTGGTCTGCAGGTTTTAGTCTGTGTGATTACTTAAATTAAACAAAATTGTATTCAGAAAAACTCGTTTGTTTGGCTACAGTACTGACTCTGTCACAAATTGTGCTGTTTAAAAAATGTATCTCTAATCTTGTTATGATTCTTCTGTCTCAAAAAAGGTGTTTGATTTTATATTCTCTCTCTCTCTCTCATAATTGTATATACCGGTAATCTTAATAATAATGTAAGACCTGAGGTTTTGTGTAGTAATCACACATTTCAGATCAATATAGTGTTATGTTATTATGAAACCTTTCCCTGAATACCTCTAAATTGTAATCATTGTTCCTAATCTAGATACATTTACTGAATATTGTGTACCAAACCTCTATCGAAACAATGATTTGGGCATACAGTTGGTAAAATGAAGACACTTGTAGTGTTTTTTTTAGTTTCTTGGTACAGTATATATTAACCTTGTTATGCAAAATGTTGACATTGTTGCTAAACCCAATGTAACTAATCGTGAAAGATTGTTTTACCCTTTACAACAATGTCTTTTATATTAGTAAAGTCTTATGATTTGACTTAACAGATCCTCACAATTAATAGCACAAGTGCACTTGTTAATGCCCGGCAGGCAAAGTATGGGGCATGGACCACATATCGCTTCATACTTTAATTTGACACACCGACTACAGTATTTACATCATCAAGAGTCCAAAAACAACATGTTGCATTAATTAAGCCATATTTTTCTTCTACAACGGCTATTAAAATGTATATATTGTGATTTATTTTGTATTAATTTAGATCACCAAATAACTGGTAAAGTGGTTTCTTGCAAATAATACAAGAACAAACATTTTCCCCCTAATTTAATAAAATTCGTTTATTCACTTGATTCCATTCATTATAATTAGTTAATTGATCTAATGTAAGTAACAAAAATGAGTTTGATTTTTCTCTGTGACATTAAATAATTACATAAGTGGGGTTTTTTTTCAACATCGAGTTAGAATGGGAATGAGCTCCTAGTTCCGCGAAGCTTGATGCAGCTTCCGTTCGAGAAGTCACCACCGCAATATGCGGATTGCGGAACTTTCCTCAGATGAGGATGAAGAGGAGGATGTAGTAAAGGCAGGTTGAAGTTGACGGAACGGAGAGGTGTGAACGCGAATTTTGCATCCATTTAACTTGGCCGCCTACGATTCGCTCGACGAAGCCGAGCTTTTCAGATGACGCCTGCTGACGCACTGATCGTGGGAGAGGACGATTCAGGCGCACGACTACTTGCCGGAGAAGGGCATCTACTACGCAGGCCGTCTGCCACCAGCAGCTG
>CAAKHF010013911.1:35586-46010 GCA_901007745.1 Hippocampus kuda
GCCGAGTGTGGCTACTTCCCTCCTCCGCCGCCACCGTCTGAGCTATTCCCGCCTCCACCTCCTCCTGGGAACGATTCTCATAGTAATGGACCTCCAAGAGTAGCTGTGGTGAACCCCCAGCCTCAAGCTCCTCCTCCTCCTCCTCCTCCTCCTCCTCCCCCACCGGTCTCTATTATTAACAACTCCACTTGGGGTAAGAGCTCCCTGAAAAAGACTCCTCCACCAACACTTGTGCGCCGTAGCAACACTACGCCAGAACCGCCACCACTTTCACCACCACCACAGCTACCTCCACCCACCTCACCAAAGGGCAGCTCAGGCCAGCCCAACTTCCTTGCGGATCTGAACCAGACGCTCAAGCGAAAGTCTGTGGGTAAGCAAGGCAAAATGGACCCTGCTGGGACTACGGATGACATGACATTGCCGCCGCCTCCCCCTGAGCTGCTCCTTGAAGAGGGAAAGCAAAGCAATGGAGGAAATGATGGCTACTTGTCCGGGAACATCTCAGGCTATGCAACACTACGGCGAGGACCCCCACCAGCCCCACCAAAACGGGGGGATGCCACCAAGCTTACTGGGTAGTGGTGAAAAAAAAAAGTTTTGGAATGACAGACAATTGCTCTACCTGTCTGGGAGCACAATAACAAATTGCCGTTGTACTGTACATACCAAAAGCTAATTGGTCAGCGAGGGTTCACGTTTTTCAAATGCTCAGGATTTTCAACATTGACTCTCTTAGCATGTAGCTTCGATCCTACTGCCAAGTAAAACATGAAGTATTAACTCTCCCAAACTCATAATGATGAATCTTGTGCATTAAGCATTTGAAGTAAATTACAAATTAATTTAGGAAATGAGACTAGATTCATGTTGGACCCAAACCCAGTACCATCTTCTGTTCCTGCATATTGGAAAGGAAAAAACGGACCTTGTTCAGGTTGTAAATGCGAGTGCATGTGTGTGATTGCTGCATGGGACTCATACTCACGTGCATTGAGCACATGCATGTACATGAGTAAGAGGCCTATGCAGAATCGGGCTTGTTTGCTTTTGTGTGAAATTATTTAAATGATCAATTGAAGTGTTTTTATATTAAGATCAATAAAGATCTGGTCAGATGTGATTATGGAATGTACATTGGAAGTTAGGCATGAATGGCTCACATCCACACAATGTCCATAATAGAGAGCGTAAAATCTGCAAAAACTTTGTGCCGTCTTTATAAATGGTCGTTTCCCGTGACAAAAGCAAAGAAGGAGGCCTTATTCTTTAAGTCTTGCACACTGTGGGGAGGTGGGAGATTGAACGCTCTGCAGACGCGGGGGAAAATACTCATGCAAAAATTTTCCATGGACCTCTCAAGGCAATTGGAGGGAAATTGTTGCGGAGTGCCCCCCATCCCCCATATTATTATCTTTTTTTTTTTTAGTCCATTTGTACAGTTGCTGCAGCTGCTGCTTCCTTGCTGTCCCCCCTGCTCCCAATCCATCCACCATGTCACATCGCAACAATCCAGGAAGTAGGCTGGATTCGTCCACATGAAGGATACTCCACAGGATACTGTACAGTACATCAAGTACATCATCATGGGAAACATTAAATTCATGTGAGGGGGACATAAGACTTGAATGTTGCTCTCGGATTAGTGGATCTGTTGTATATGGATTCTTTGTGGTGCCATGAAAGTCTTCAACCTAACCGCTTGCAGCAATGCCTTCATTTTCATCGGGGTGCTTGCGCTGTCCCAACATTTTAACGTGTGTCATGATGACATTTATATGTCCATCACTAGTAAAGATGAAGGAGATTGGCTTTTATTTAAAGGGGATGATAAAGACCAGTGCAAACTGTTAAACTCACATGGTCAAGCCTAAAAGAAAAAGATCCTCGTGAAATGGGTTCAACGTGCTACTCTTTTATTCTAACCAACATGGTTGTGGCGTATTTTTTTTTTTTAATCTGTCCTTAACAGGATATTTGCTACAGTTCTGTGTGTAAGTTATTGATGTGCTCATGTGGGGCCTAAATGGTTGCAAATTGATTAAATGTGTCCTTCCTTATAAACCGAAATTCACAATATAAATGTTCGAACCAGAATTTGTCCTGAGTTATTTATTCAGCCCGTAGTATAGGTTTCCATTTTTGTGATTGTGTCATATTTCTTATGGCCTAGAACAGGGGTCCCCAACCACCGGGCCACGGTCCGGTACCAGGGCGCGGGTCATTTGGTGCCGGGCTGCACAGAAAGAATAAATAACTTATATTCCTTCCGTTTCATTCATTTGGGAATCTGATTTTTTATTTTGAAAAAAAAAAATCCGGATTCTCTGTTATATCAGTCTACTCGGGCGGCCCGGTAGTCCAGTGGTTAGCACGTCGACTTCACAGTGCAGAGGTACCGGGTTCAATTCCAGCTCCGGCCTCCCTGTGTGGAGTTTGCATGTTCTCCCCGGGCTTGCGTGGGTTTTCTCCGGGTGCTCCGGTTTCCTCCCACATTCCAAAAAAAAAACATGCATGGCAGGCGGATTGAACACTCTAAATTGTCCCTAGGTGTGAGTGTGAGCGTGCATGGTTGTTTGTCTCTGTGTGCCCTGCGATTGGCTGGCAACCAATTCAGGGTGTCCGCCTACTGCCCGAAGACAGCTGGGATTGGCTCCAGCACCCCCCGCGACCCTAGTGAGGATGAAGCGGTTCGGAAGATGAATCAGTCTACTCTACAGTATGTCACTCTTGATGCAGGTGAATGCGCGCTTCTCGGTCACGTGATAGGTTACCGCATTTAAAAAAAAAAAAACGTCTTTGAACCGTTTTTTCGGGAAGGGTAAAGGGCCCAGCCAGGAGACAGAAGAGGAGCCTACGACTTTCAAGAAAGAGAAGGCTACATTTAATAGACAGTATCAGGAGTCCTATTTCAAATACGGCTTTATCTCAACGGGAGATGCACACGCACCAAGCGTTCTCTGCATAATAAGCGACGATGGTACGTCGGAATTTTCATGCACTTTTTATTTGCGGCGAATCTTATTTTGAAGGCACGTTTAAACGTTACCATAGCGACCAGAGAATGTTGCGGCCAGATAGGACGTTCCTCGTGTCATGATTCGTGTCTATTATGTTTCGAAAATACCACACTTTTCATGCGGGCCATATGTTATATTGTTGTATCTATCCGGCCTTACAGGCCGGTCCCTGAAAGTATTGACTGACATGAAACCGGTCCGTGGGGCAAAAAAGGTTGGAGACTTCTGGCCTAGAAGAAGGGGATGGGCAGAAATCGGGCCTGCTCACATCCATTTCAGCTGATTAGAATCGGTGGGTGGGCGTATTTTTATTTTTATTTTTCTTAAGGGCTGCAAAGCAACAAAAGAATCCTGTGGTAAACAGATACTGCCAAAAGCTAACGTGAAGATAGGAAGCTAACGTGAAGATAGCGTCATGTAAAGATGATATGCAATGTGTGCTAATTGAGCATATCGCGCGGAGGAAAGGATTGAGTTTCATTTGACACAACTAATTTAACACCCCACCTGAGAAACTGCTGTGTCTCCCCAATATATATATATATATATATATAAAGAGAGAGAGAGCAGTGGCGGATGCTGGTCTGTCAAGGTGGGGAAGATTAATTTCGGGCTACATCATAAAATGTGTCCGTTTATTTATACGTGAATTCTACTCTCTGTTCCTTTTCAAGAAAGTGATCTGTGACCCTGTCATGCCAACAAGGCGTCTTTTCCAGGGTCTTAACTGCGGTGATATAAGTCCGTCTGCGAACACAAGAAACTACAAGACTAATCTGTCGCTAGTCGTTTTCAACAAAGAGAGTGTCGCTAAAATGATTAGAAGAAGTCTCCAGTTCAACTCAGAACAGAATGAGAATTGAAAAATGCTCTCACGGGATGCCTAGACTAAAAGATCAGTGATTGGCTTATTTCGCTGTCAATCAAAAAGATTCAGCCTCAGACAGATCATCCAATCATAATTCAGAAAAGCTGAGTGTCCGGGCCAGCCCATAAACGCCCACTGTCCATAGACTCCCGGATGGGCGGGACAAAACCAGCATTTATCCAATGACTCGTCTTGTTTCAATGCAGTGGGACAACGTACACTGAACTCTAGACGCCCAGCGTCCGCGCTGTCTACGCTCAGCGTCCACAGTTTAAAGCACAGTGAAGATGCGGGAATGAATGAGAAGAGAGTCGCGTCGTAACCAGTAATAAGAAGCTGATTTGGAACAAAAGTTGAGCGCGCTGTAGCGCATATTTAGTCAAAAACATGTCCACACAATTGTACGTACACACATATGATTTGATCACTTACTTTTTGACATTTTAGAGCAATCGCCTCTGGTCGGAATAATCAAGTTGATTCTTGACGTTTTGCGCTGCTGGCCTCCTGCGTTGTTACCATTCGCAGTCTTTCGCTCGATGGAGACGTCATGGCACGGCCTGGTTTGAGAGTGCATCGTAACTAATCCATAAAGCCAATGCAAGAATACATCTGGAATAGGCGTCCTTCAATTTACCATCAGAAAAGTCCCATTACATGAACTCGAACTATAACTCCTACAGCACATTCGTGTGTCCTGAGAGATCTAAAGCTGTGTGATGGCAGAGAGTGCTACTACGCAGGAGTCGTATCACGTCCAACTATTTCCAGAATGAACAAGCCAATAAATATATTGCTATGACGGGGGGAATAAATACACACAGCCTGCCTCTTAGACAGTGTCAAAGAAGAACTTTTAAGTCAAAGAATCAAAGGAACACGATGCAGCCCCAGATGACATTTGAAAAAAAAAAACGATTTTGTGCACACAAACTACTCATTTGTGCATTGCAAGGTGTATTTGCTAAAAACAATAGTGTATCAGTTTGAATATTAAATACGTTGCTTTTGTACATTACAAAAGCAACGTAAGATTGATCATGATTTGCAAATCATTGTATTCTTTTATTTATGTTTGACAAAAAGACTGCTTGGATCCATCCATCCCATTCGCAACGCCTCCTGTGCAACACTGAACTCTTGAAACTTTTGTCCAGCATTATTGATTGTGCCAATTCAACTTGAACATTTGCAAATGTGGTGAAATTGAATGTTTATGTACAATTCCAGTGAAGTCATTTCCATCCATACAAACCATTGTCTGTTGACCTGAAAGTATTCAGTCAAACAGTAAACAGCGCACTGAAAAATTATTTGGTCCTCCTTTGATTCATTCCGCATGTGGTGCAAACAGGGTCTGAAGTTTCCAATACAAGTTTCCTCGGTTTGAGGTGCCCCCAACATATGTGGTTTTGAGGTTTCGGAAGTGAGATTTTGGTCTAATAGGTCTTCTTTTTAAATATATACATTAATTATAAGTTTACTCTTGTATTGAGTTAAGTCATCACTGTAGGGATGAAACTGTGGTAAATAAGAATAATACAAATAACAAATGTTGGAACACAAGGCTTTCGGAATGTCCCGTAAATGTCCCCAAGTGCAAAGTTTCAAAGGCTCCAGTCGCAAATTGCATCTATACAGTCCAAAACATGCAGTCCTTTTCATCATTCAAGTGTCCCCATCAGCACTTCCAAAACGGCCAGCAGAGACGCTTCAAACTCTTGATCTGAGAAGCGAGCCACTGACTGGCGAGCATTGCGTCGTATCTGCAGGCGGGTAGAGGGCTCCAGACTTAGGATCTCCTCGATGGCCTCAGCATAGCTGTCCTCGTCACCGGCAAGGAAGCCCGTCTGGCCTCCCTCGAAAGGCACCACGATGTCAAGCTTGGGACCACCGGACTTGTGGGCAAGGATCACTTTGCCTGCCGCCATGCACTCCACAACACCTGAAAGCGGGGGAGGGATGACACAGCGGTCAACACATTCAACAAACAAAGAGGTCAGTGATGCTCATTTACCAATTCCAAAGTGCTCATTCCACATGGTGTGCAGTCCAATCGTGGCCCCGCCCAACTCTCTTTTTAACTCCGCAAAGGGGATGTTCAATTTAAACTCCACCCTGTCGGCCACACCCAGTTCCTGGCACAGCCCCCGCAGCATCAGTACCCTGTCCTCATCCTCATGATTCCTGCATCCTCCAATCAGGATCAGCTTCAAAGTCTCCCTCCCCACTGCGGCTTCCCTTCGCCGATCCAACACCTTCTTGAAAGCTTTGATCTGCAACTGGTGATCCTTTTCAGGCCGGAACTGCCCGATAGAGATGATCGAGTGGCATTTTTGCTCCTCGTCCTCCTCTAGAGGGATGTCCAGGAATGCGCTGACGTCGCAGGGTGGGTAGACCACGCTGGTGCGGTTAGAGGCCTGCCAGAGTGACAGAATGTGCTCAAGCGTCCAGGAGGAGTTGACCATAACGAGGTCACTGCAGGAGCCGGCCATGCCATAGAGTAGACTAAACAGGCAGTAGTAGACGACTTTGACGGTGCTCAGGAACAGACTGTCAGATATGTAACCTGGGTTGTTGAACCTGAGACGAGAATAGTTCATAATTACGGTCACCGCTTCATCGGTATTATGCAAGTAAAAGCATACCTGGGGTTCCTTTCTCTCACCACCGACAGCATGTCAGTGCTGATGGTGGGGTAGTGGACGTAAGCGCATACGCTGCATCCTCCCAGGAAGCGGAAAAGTGGCAGAGTGAAAGCGTATCCCATTGAGTCGATGTAAATGTCAGGGACAAATTCTGTGAGCGCCTCCCATCCCAAGAAGATGGAGCCGATGCTTTGACCGAACAAGGTGAAGTGAGTGAACAGACTGGGCTCTACAAGAAGTCTCAGCCTCAGGAACACAAAGTGAATCGGCCGAGGAAGCACAATGTTGAATCGGCGCCTTGCCCCATCCACAATCTCGTGGGCCGAAACGCCCAGGTCGCCTGTGTAGACCACAATGTCGACATCTGGGTACCTGCGTAGAAAGGTGGAACGCACATAGTTTAAGAAACCTTTATTAGTCTCGCAATGGAGAAATTCCCAATTCACAGCAGCAAAGTCATGAAAGGAAGAAGTAGAACAACAAAATATAGATTTAACTCTCAACTGTTATAGTATTTTATTCTACCACTGATCACTTTAGATCTGCTTGATATTTTGTACATTGTCTCACAGTTGTCATTGGGTGGTACCACCGCACTACGGTTCACTTACATTACGGAATGTCCTTCCATACTTACTTGTCATGTCCTTGTTTCTGATGATACTAAGGCAGCGTGTTATACCAGAGACAAATTCCTTGTGTGTTCTACATACTTGGCCAATAAAGATGATTCTGATTCTGAATTCAGACCAATCCGTCAAGCATACCTTCGCTGCAGAGCCCTGATCGCACACCAGAGCACCCTCTCTCCCCCACCGCCAGCGTTGCAGTAGGGGTGGAAGAAGGCCACTGCGTGATGTCTGGTCCTTGCATATCGACTGTTCCTTTTCCCTTTCAGCCACAGGCGCACTGCCAGTATCAGCAGGACCAACACGGCAATCAGAAGCAGACATACAAACAGTACATGGAAGAGCACCTTCCACAGGAAGCTACAACACAGCAGCCCAACATAAACACTCAGGTAAACAATATGTTTGTCATTGTGGTTGTGAGGTTACAATATACTGCATCACACTAAGAACTGTAATTAATGTGTTGTCACTCTCATGCGCAGTGTAGGAGTTATCTTCGAAACTTTTCACAGTATGTTGCAATATTTTCATACAGCACTGCAAACTGCACGCCTCATTTGGGTTATTTAGATTATGAGTATATGAATGGGGAATATAAAACCTAAGACTTGGAATGAATACACGTAAGGAAAAAAAAACTGCACATAACCTCTCTGCGAATGCAATGTGAATACGATGAACTGACAAAACAACCAACGTGTATCTACAGTGCCATCTACAGCACCTCAAAAAGATGCGCAGATACGAGGGTGATTCGTTTTGTGTTTATGGCCTAGAAGACTTGCAAGAAATGCAATTTCATTTCAAATATTAACTATAACTATGACTACTAGTGCGTTACGTCGTCGCCGTGGGAACGCAAACTCCCGTCGTAAAACGTGGGCTCATGTGCACTGGTTAGCTTTTACAACTAAAACGAAAATAAAAACAATCCTGCTGCGAGAAAATCTGGGAAATGGCAAAGTTTTACAAAGTCTATTAAGATCTTTTCATGTAAAAAATGTGTGTAGAGTGTGACCGGCATACATACATACCACAGACACAGAACGAGTTCGTCGTGCGCCGACATTTTGCCCACAGACACTGTTCTCCTTTCTGTCATCAAACTGCACGCGTCACCTTTTCAACTTGTTGTGGCGGCACTTGATTAGCGCCGTCTATAGGTGAGGATGTATAACTACATCACAACTCCTGTATGACTGGTGCTCATGAGTGTCAAATTAAAACAAAAGAACTGTCATCTATCCATTCTCAGAACCGCTTTATCCTCACAAGGGTAGCGGGCTTGCTGGAGCCTATCCCAGCGAGTATGTGAGGTACACTCTGAACTGGTTGCCAGCCAAGCGCAGTAATTTGTCTTCACTATTGAATTGTTTCAGAATTAAACTATTTGTCAGTTTATTTAATTTAATTATTTCAATTTCAATATTTCTCTATTTCATTAATATGTCATCTTTATTTATTCAAATGTTGGATGTATTTATTCAATTTTGTCACTCCTCGCAAGCCTGACCGTCAAAAGGTAATATAATGTCCAAATTCATTTTAGTTGTTTTCCATATAGTTAAATGTGTTTCCAGAGCAGGATTTTAGCGGTCTGCTCCCTATAGGCTGACGGATTGATCTATGCCCCTCCTCTCTGAAAAAATCCAAAGTTTAACTTCTGAATAAACACTGAAATCAATAACAGCTCCCTACCCTTACAGTTTGAACGAATGTCTGTCATTCGCACTGGTTCCATCATGAAGGCATTTGTGATTTGGTTTCTTTTAATGGGCCACCTCGCCGAGATGGGGCACTGCACTGAAACACAGTAAGTTAGATTTTTGTGTGTGTGATGAAGGTAACAGTTATAGCAGAATGTCAATCCAATTATTAGGCCTGTGTTTGTTTTCTATTTTCTTTTTTGGGTAGCGACCAAATTCTGTCAATCACACCAACAACACCAGAACAAGTGGGGATTGTGAAGAATATCTCCACTCAATATGAGGTAGAATAGATTGGCAGTTACAGTCCCCTCCAAAAGTATTTTAACGACAAGGGGAATTCCTTTGTTTTTGTAAACATTTAGATTTGAGATCAAAAGGTGAATATGAGAAAAAAAGTTAATTCCAGCTTTTATTTCATGGCATTAACATGATCTACATTTAGATGTATTGAACAACTCAGGACAGAGCCCTTTTTCTTGAAGCCATTTAGTGAGCATTCAAGTGACCAAAACCATTCAAGTGAGCAAAAGTATATGAAGAGACATTATTAATGTTAAAGTGAAAAATAATATTTAATAATTGGTGACATAACCCTTACTTGCAATAATTGCATTAAGCTTGCACCCCACTGACTTTACCAGACGGTTGCATTCTTCATTTGAAATACTTTTCCAGGCCTTGACTGCCACCTCTTTTTGGAACAGTGGATTGTGATACATTCACCCCTGCCCTGTATAGTGATGTCACTGGCTGTTGTCTCCGGGTGTTCCTTTACAGCTCTCACAATCAACTGCTATTGATACCCTTGGCTAACTTGTCGATGTACATCAGTTTCTTTCTTTTTTCCAACATTCTAAATTGCTTGTGCGCGTGTGAAATCCAAAGCACAAATCAAGCACTACAGTATCTAATGTTTAAACAATGAATGTAAAAGGCTACACCAAAGCAACTAGAAACACCGATCAGTCACTGTTCCAGTGTTTTTGCTCACTTGAGGCTCAAAAGGTACTATGTCCTGAGTTGTTTAACAGATCTCGATGTTCATACCATGAAATCAGTGCTTTTGTCTCATAGCTGTATTCATCTTTTGATCTAAATCCAAATGTCGTCAGTATATAGCAAAAAGAAATGAATTGACCTTGCTGTTCTAATACTGTTGAAGGGGACTGTATTTTGCTGTGTTTTTTTTCCGTTTCTGCATTGTGTCCGTGCGACATGTACGCAGATCGCATTGTGGCAGCCCGTCGATGCCCAGTACATCAAAGAAGAAACTCAAGTTCACCTCTTTGTTCCTGCAAACAGCTCAGCCACAGTCAAGGGTTTGCTGCAGCAACATAACATAGCACATGAGTATGTCTGCACACACACACACACACACACACACACACACACACACACACACACACACACACACACACACACACACACACACACACACACACACACACACACACACACACACACACACACACACACACACACACACACACACACACACACACACAAACTTTCTAGCGCCAAAACGCGACTTTACATTGGAGTGCAGT
>CAAKHF010013913.1:0-14087 GCA_901007745.1 Hippocampus kuda
CCCCATGAAGAAGTACGAGACGGAACTCTTGGGCGAGGGGTTTTCGCTCATAGAGAAAGCCATCGCACTCTTCGAGCAGCAAGACCCGAATGTTGAACGTTGCACAAAGGTTGCAAATCAAATGAATGATGCTATACAGTGCTGCTGTATTGGAAGTCCCGTCAATACAGTCTTCACACCAAGATCCATCTGTACAACAGCAACGTGAAGTCTGTATTGCTGTATGGGTCTCAGTGCTGGAGAATGGTGATGACGGATATGAAGAGAGTGGAATCTTTTCACCACAAGTGTCTCCGCAAGATCTGCCGTATATTCTGGCCAAACATCATCTCCAACCGTGATCTCTACACGTTGACTGGAAGCCAGAGTATAGTAGGAGAGATCAAGCGTCGACGATTCCGATGGCTGGGGCACGTACTCAGGATGGAGGAAAACCGCATACCGAAAGTAGCGCTGAGATGGACTCCACTCGGAAAGAGAAAGAGGGGACGGCCCAAAACCACATGGCGTCGAACTGTGATGGCAGAGCTGAAAGAGAGGGATCTCACATGGGGACAAGCCCAACACATCGCCAGAGACAGGGCACGATGGATAGAGTTGACTGAGGCCTTATGTCCCAGATGGGACGAAGAGGACTGAGCTGAGTGATACACGGTGCCCCTTTAATCAAACTTTTTGAAATAAAATCTGCGCTTTCCGAATTATTTGGTTGATATGTGCAAGTGGCTTCACGAAACATACTGTATTTGTTTCGGAGCAGAAACAAATACAGAAAATTGCATATTGGCGATTTCTTCCCAATGAAATGATGAATCCCTTTTCTGTTTCCTCTGCATCGTTGCTGGTTTGCCATGTCCATCCTTCTTCTTTGGGCTGCGTGGGTCGGTAGTTATGTCTCAGGCAAATGCGCCTGCAATTTTCCCAGTGGACCAGGACCCACCTGGCTCGGGACACATTAATGTGTTCCGGATAGGAAATGGCATCAGTGTGCCATGACAGGTCCCGTCCAGCCATTTTCAGAAGCATCTGGCGAGTGAGACTTGGTCCTACGGCTTCGAAGTGGAAGGCGTCCTTCTGTGTTTCCTTTTCCTGTCCTTTGTTTCTCTCTCTTGCTGCTTTTATCATCTAGGCTTTATCTCCTTATATGTCACACTTGATGGTATTAAAAGTGTTTAATGTATAAACAAAATGTTTTTTCCCTAACCGAGGGATGGCTTGTTTAGCCGATTGGTCAGTAGATATCAATACACTGATCGATTCAATAAAAATAAATAAATAAATACTGGGATAGGCTCCAGCACGCCCGCGGTTTACTTACGTCTTGTTGTATGCGCAGGGGCCTGCGGTGACTCACGTGCGTACAGTGAGTATCGGGGAAAAGCGGCAGCCGGCATCCAGCACAAATGGCATCGGTAACAAGAACCAGGCTTTAATCATGCCAACGCCTAAATCTGCAGCAGGAAACAGGTACGTGGCGACGTGTTCCTTTTGTCGTTGTGTCTTGGATTTCAAACTACTGATTGATTTTTCTTTACAATGCACAAAATGTGGTGAAAAAAAAACTAATAAAAAATCATGCTCATGTTATTTATTTTTTATTTATAGCTCATTTTAAAGTAATCAATATTTAATCAAATACATGCACCGTTGGACATTGTTTATTGCATTTTATATCGAAGTTATTAATAATAAAACAATCATCAACTCTGTTGTTGGATTGGAGTAACTTGTCATTACCCACATACTTCCTTTGTTAATTCATATTTGATCAACAATAAATCAATAATTATGACTACAGGAATATAGTTATTGCTGGAAAGATGATTAACACAGTTGAAATGCTTAGTGGGCCCGATTTTAAAAAAAAATGGCGCGGGATGTATATGGCCCAGCAGGCAGATACTTTCCTCGGTGCAATACATCCATGCACTCTATCCATTATGGGTCACCAACCTTTATCAGACGGAGAGCTTGGTTACGGATTAATATGAATGGCTACCTGTTTGATGCACACTTCTCAATGAACACATTTGCTCAAATGGCCTTTCCGCGCGTTATTCTAAAAGACTAGTGATAGCCATCGACCGTATGTGAAGACACTGCTCATCTGAATCATTTCCCACATGGGTGATCAACAGTGATATAAGAGATTCGTGCATGCAACACCTGTTACCAGAAATCTCCGCATGTGTTTCTATTTTCAAAGGCAACATTGCAAAGGAATCACAATGCCCGATCACTGTTGAGCTATATGGTGGTGACCCTTAGTATACATCAAACACGTGCGGTGAGCGTGTCGTTGAAGTGTACTCGATATGTGTGCACTTAATGCTTTCTCATGTGCTGTCGCTAAGGAAACCCCGCGGGGAGGCCAAGAAGTGCCGAAAGGTGTACGGCATGGAGAAGAAAGAGATGTGGTGCACGGCCTGTCGCTGGAAGAAGGCCTGTCAGAGATTCACCGACTAAAAGCCCTCCCTCACTTTTAGTAGCCCCGCCCCCTTCGCCGGCAAGATGAGCTCCGCTACTTGGGGCTGGAGCAGGCTTCTTCTTCTTCTTCTGCTTCTCAGTGCTCCGTCCTGCAGAGCAGCGGGAGGTTTGACTTCGCTCTCTACTCTTTCCAAACAGAAAAAAAAAAAATGGAGAAAAAGGAACCTTCTGCTGGTTTTGAAACTTTTTTCATAAGACTGAGAGACTTTTCACTCGCTCACTGTTGATAAATAATGGGGGACGGGGGTGTAGGGCAGAAACTTGTATTTGAATTGGGAACTGTCAGATGATATTTTTCACTTTTTTCCACCCAATGTGTAAAACGACAAATATTTTGATATACTCAGTTGGCCACACTAGCAGCAGCGTGGCGTAAGCTATTGTTGACGGATCAGCGGACGGGTACACGAACCTCCAGAGCACATCAGCGTCACACTGTTAAAAAGACGGCCAAACCTCCGGTTGAGTTCCAGCCACGTCTCATCATGGTTGTTGGACACCGACGTGGCGCGTGTCTTGCGCCTGTCCATTCAATCAGGCTTTCATTACCGCCAGCCAAGACATCGTCACATTTTGCAACGATGTACAAAACCCTCACACCACGTGGTACAAAAAGAATCCGGATTCCTTCCTTTCCCTTTCCCAAAATATGCCTGAGATATGTACAGAATATAAGAAATATATTTCCCCTTCCTCTTGCGCCTAAAGATATGCACCTTGAAGAAGCGAGTCGACTTTTACAAGTATCACTGTAAGCCTGGGAGAGAGGATATGCATCTGATATAGAGAGTTTATTTTCAGCACGGGCGTGCTGAAGCAACTAGCAGTTGCACCGTGCAATCGGCAGCATTACAACTCGTTGAATTATTGTCTTTCTTTCTTTCATGTTGTCATTGTTGTGAGCCCAGACAGAAAGGCTCGACTTTTCTTTGGGTTTCATTTGACAGCTGATGTTTTGAGATTCTGAGATCGTTTGTCGTCACCGTGGATTGTCCTTAGCTGCCCTTTCAAACCCCCACACGCAACCCCGACTGACCTCACCTAACCTGGATGGAAAAAAGTCAACACGCCCACGCTTAAATGGCAGGTTTTTGTGCTGAAAAATGAGAGCAAGATAATGCAGTCAAAACCTATATCATGAATATCATGTAGAAGTCAATTCAAAAGAAACATTGGGAAATGTTATGGCACGATGAAAACAAGGTCGTTGGCCATCGTTTCAGAAGATATGTTTGCCGCAACCACGTTGTCACTTTTTTTTCCTCAAAGATATTGAATTATTCTTTCATTTGAGTTGTACAGGTTATAAGTCACAATTACATGATTTTATCATGGTCTAGTTTTTGCATATCACAAACCCTGGCATTTGAACAGGGGTGTGTAGACTTTTTATTTCCACCGTTCACAGTGAGCCCACCATCACTTCCTGTTTGTCGGGCAGGCCTTTAATGTGGAAGGCTTTAGCATTAGCACACCTGACCTCACTGGAACATTTGTTGTTTATAATCCTTCAAGTGATCCTATGCTGGGTTGGATAACGTTCGGACACTCGTCATCAAATACATTTGAAATGCAGCTTTGACGTGATTTATAATAAGCTGAAGGCAGTTCTGTTTGCTTGTTTGTTTGTTTGTTTGTTTTCTTCCCAGATTTAAACTTGCTGATTGATTTTTTTTTTTTTTAGATGAGTTAGTGAGGGGAATTGCTTCACTTAATCACAAACCCATTTTGAATTCGCCCAAGATACGCGAGAGAGCTGAGGAGAATGATAGCCAGTGACAATCAAGACATTTCGATTCACGCAACCGGCAGCTTTGTGTTTTGCTAAATGAAGCTAAATGTCATTGGTGATTTTAGTGATGAAAGGAGACTAAAACCTCGCTCATCATGTAGTTTGTTAGGTGTTTTTGTTCCCTAAAGAGTGACATGTTTTGCTAATTATTGTAGAATTCCTACATTCAAATACACAAGAAGCTCTTGACATTTCCCCTCTTTCGCAAGCTATATAGTCGTCGTTCTTTTACTTGACTAAATTGTGTTTTAAATCTTTATACATTAGAAATCCGGCGCAGGGACAGAGGATCCATTTTTCCGAGCATTTTTTTCAGTGCAGATTTGATTGCGTCTCGTCTGCGCAGCCCTCCATCCATCGTTACGGAAACGTGACAAACATACAGGCTATCACAGCAGGTGCACTTGTGACCTTTGTCCTCCGTTGCCTTGGAAACTTCCCCTTTCTTGAGGATTGCCCAAGTGTATGCATAGTATCTTGTCAGTTTCCATGTTTCTCCTTTTTTTTTTTTTAAACTCCAGTGAAGTGATAAGCTAGCTCTCTCTTGCCCTGTGATTGGCTGACCTCGTAACGGACAGAAACCTCACAAAAGTGCCAACGATAAGAACATAACAAAATTGAAAAGCTATACTGATCTGAATCAAATTGCACTACATTGCACTGCGTAACGATACGTTTTTTTTTTCCATTTTCTACATCAACATTTTCTATACACACACGATTTAAAAGCCATTGTTCCATTTTCCCAAAACTGGTGTTTGAGGGCCATTGCCCGATGAGAGAAATGAGACGTCAGGGATTGAAAACGCCTCCCATTATCATCATCATCATCATCTTCATGGTCCTCATCCACTGAACTGTTCTGGCCCTTCTTTGTCTTTTGTACGCAATAGAGTTGTGTTAGTCGTGTTTCCTCCAGTGCGGTACCTGCTCGTGAGGAGTTGTGTGCTCGATTCTCGTGATTCTTCACGATCCTCGGACCTTCATCTGCACTGTGATTGCGCTTCCCAGTTGCTTGAATGAATCCCTCTGTGCGTCGTGTGCGGTGTGTGTGTGTGGCGTGTGTGTTTCTGTGTGTGCGTGCGTGTGTGTGTTTCTGTGTGTGCGTGTGTGTGTGTGCGTGCATGCGCTCATACCACTTGTCACCAAGATAGACGAGGAACCCAGGCGATGACTTTCCAAAGCAAGCACTTTTACAGCTCTTCCACCGGCATATGCGTTGACCCGGGGTGTCCAAAACTTCAACCACCCAAGGGGTGCACACAGACACAACAAAAGATATGAGGCCATTTTGTTATTCTTCTTATCTTAATTTATTCAAGACACTAAAAGCAAAAGTGTCAACGGGAGAAGGAACAGCGAATATCCTTGACGAATGGACCGCCAAACTAACTAAAAAGTTTGTAATTGCATATCAAAGGAACTATATCGCGGCAAAACCACTTTTTTTAATTTGATAAGCCGATGAGTTTCCAATGAGCTTGTAGCGCAAAACACTTCTCAAATCATCTTTCGCCAATTAAAATGAATGGGAACGCCATCAATTTGTAATGTGTTTATTACTCAGAAAAATAGCAATCTATCATATGTGTACGTTATAAAGCCACCAGCATTGCCATCCTTAAATAGAATTTAAATCATAGAACCATTTTTTTTGGCCTCAGTTTTTGCTCCAATTCCATGGACACTGTGCTGATCCTTGTGCGCCCAATGGCCACTTGGGGGGAGTGTAACACAGACAGCAAATATACATGGAGGTGTGCATAGCTTCACAGTAAGCCGCAATAAAATTAGGCGATCCCGGCAGAAGATAAAGAGTATATGCCGGTGATTTTTGTTATATGACTCATGTCATCTATATTTTTCTCAAGCACTGCTATTCTCCCTCATTAAAATCCACATGACAACTTTTTTGTGTTTTTGGGTGGAAGCTGGACCGGATCAATGGCATTTCCATTCATTTCAGTGGGAAAAGATGATTTAAAAGTATTTTGTGTTACGACCGCGGTCATGCCGCGAATTGAACTTGTCTCTCAAGACATCGCTGCAACTTGATTTACTGGGGCGCCACAAAGCAAAAAAACTGCTAAAAACATGGACGTCAGGCCCCATTTTGGACACCCCTGATTCACGTGGCGGTTGCGCTTCCACGTATTCAGCTGAGCTGCGTGTTACGTGCGTGCGCGCTGGTACCCTACATCTGCTTTGGGACTTTTGATAGAGCAACAACCCCGCAGGTGACCAACCCAAGCTCCCAAGCAAGCACTTTTATCTCCTCCACCAGCACGTGTAGCTCAAGCGCATAGAGCGCCTTCAGTCCACCTTTTGTGTTGCACTAATCTGGCCAGTGACGATCAAGCCCGTCGTGGTGTAACCTTGACCACGCTTAACTGAGGTCGCTTGTTGCTAATCGTGATTCATTTCCACACACAAAAAGACATTGGGAGAAGAGCGCCGATGGGTGGGCGAAGAGGCGATTGTCGGCTGGCATGAGCTGACACGAGACGGCTTCAGGACTTTTGTTTTTGTACATATGCAGCATAAAGCGAACCCTGATGCTTTTTCATATATCTTATTTTGTTGTTGTTTCTCTCTTATATTAAAAGGAAACATTTTTTACAGCAAGATGCTCTGGAATTTTTTGTTTTTTTTTTACGTTGATTTGAGAAGCTGTTGTGAACATATGATAAAGCTGATGTCAAGTCAAAAATGTTGTTTGCAATAATATATTCTGTGGTCCCACACTAGTCTAAACATAATATTGTAATTAAAATTGTGTTGGTGGGCGAAGAATTAAGAAGACTGATCACCTGTTTTAACCCATCCAAGGAAGCTAATATTTTATGCGGCACTGCCACCGGCTGTTTTCAGATTCAGAAAACTTTATTTATTCCCGTGGGGCAATTAGATCGTGTGGACTGAAATTAAGCGCGCATCGCGGCTCACCTGTTTTCTGGTCAGCCCGTGAGCATTTTTACATCAATTTCAGTCGACCGGAGGGGGCGGTGCTTCATAAAATGTCAGCCTCCTTAGATGGTTGAAAGCGGCTGGATTCGTTTTCCTAATTCCGAAACCACGAACGCAATAGTAGTCAGAATACCACGTTTCAACTAGTGGGACCACATAGAACAAATGATCGCAAAGAACATTTTTGACTTGACTTCCGCTTTAAGATTCTATTGTGGCTTTGAGGACAGAGCAGGGCGGAACCTGTTGAATGTAAAACTTACAAAAATAAAAGTTGCTTTGGTTGTATGTGCCGTGTGTACTGCCTCTACTAGTGATTTTGGCATCCAAATGTTTCAACGCCGCTGCGGCGTCTTTCGCCGCACTGCTTGGTTATATGGAAGGGCAGCAACTGCGCAGTATTGCTCGATTTACAGTACCCATTAGCAGTGGCATAAGCGTTAAGTAGAACTTCTACTCATATGCTTTGGTTTTTTTGTATTTTTTTTGGGTGGCGTCAAGTTGTTTGCAAGGCAGGACAACCAAGCGGAAGTCGCCTTCCTGCCTTGCACATTCCGTCAAATGGGAGCTTTTCGTGTCTTCCACACAACCTCTATGGAAAGCCGTTTGAGCTTTACTTCAATCTCCTTGAACTCCATCATAAGATCCACGTACTGGTAGACTCTTGGTCCTCATTAGTAAGCGTGCGAATAGAAAAACTAACTCATGCCAGAAGAAGGACTATCTTACTAGTAATGTTTTATTCACTACTGCCTTCCTATGCAAAGCCGTTTGAGCATTTCGTCACTTCGTGTCCATGTACTATTTGTCCTCACTAGTAAGACAATTCAGCGCTAGAAGAACAACTAGGGTGCATATGTTTAGTGATATTTTGGAATTTAGGGTTAGGTTCAGCAACAGACGGAATCTGTTTTTTAAAACATCATAGCTATAAATGACAAGGCATACAATGCGTACTGCACAAGCTTTGATTGGTCAAGCTTTCAAAACAAACATTGAAAATACCTCCAAAACCTGATGTGCTTGAAAAAGTGAAGGCATTTTTGAAATTGGACGTCATAAACATGTTTACGGACACAAAGCTATGATGAAAGCCTGAAGCCTGATTACAATTTGCTGGTGATCAGTGTTATTTTTAGGACAAAGAGGCTCCTTGGTACATGGACCTTAAGCTGAATGTCAACCAACCGCCTTTCCATAGACTCCTTTTTTTTCTTTTACTTTTTTCTTTCAGTTTTTCTGTGGTTTCTGCCCCCCAAAAAGCATTTTTTTTGCCATCACGTTAAGCTATCAAGACCCTTCAAATGTGCACCGAGGACGCCGCCATATATTTTTTTTTCCCAAATATGTTAGAATTGTGCTGCTGTGTTGTTATTGTTTTTTTTTTTTTTTAATTGTGGAATGTCAGTTTTTATGTGCATCAGCAGCAAAGCTTTTCAAATCCAACATGGTGCCTCACAATGACAGCCACGCTCCGATTGCTTCCTTCTGTCTCTCACATGGACCAGCGTTTCTTTTCTCTCGGGTTGGTCGAGCCCCACAAGGGCCGCAAGTCTTTGGCTTTTTTTAAAAAATTTTTTTGTGTTATTTTCTCGTTGATTGATTGATGGATTTTGACTGCTTGAGTTTCGAGGTCATTTCACAAGAATGCTTCTGGTTTCATTCGGAAATATGACACTGAATGCTATATGTGTTGCCCACTCTGTACAGTAATGCGTTACTGAAATGTAAACATGTCCATTATTATGGAAACACATGGAGCATTTAGTCAATATCCAGCCTCAGGTCCAGGTACTCGTATACTCTTTGTACTCATTAGTAAGACAATGACCATCTCACGAGTAATGGCCTTTTTTTCCCCCCTCAACTGTGTGGCATTTCTACAAACAAGTATGACAACTTCGGTGTACTGGTGGGGACTTAGGCAACACAACTAGAGGGCCTTTTGGTGCTATCAGTTGGGTTCAGCAGGCTACTAGTGCACCACAGGAATTTACTAGTAAGTTTGTCAACTGTTTGCAATGTTCCAATAGTAATCATCGTTGTCCAATTATTCTAGGAAAGTTCATCTACAAGTGAGAATGAAGCGCGCACAGTTTTGTATAACTAGTAACATGTACTTTTGTATACTGTACTAGTATGCCAAACGAAAAACAGTATGACAAAGACTCTAATACTGCACAGCTACAAGTTCATAGTGTGGTAAAACAACTAGTGGGCAATTTGGTGCTGCGATTAGGGTTCAGGAAATTACCTGTCTACGACACAAGCCGAGAACTTCAGCCTAGTAGAGATACAAGTGCACAGTAGTCTCCTAATTTGGATGTCCGTTTCGTTTGTTTATTTAACATAAAACATACACAGTAATAATTTGACAGAACATAAGGTAAGTAAAATAGTAAAAAGGAAAGGGAAATCAGTCATCATTCAACACAATTATTATGTTCAAAGGAGTAGGAAGAAGTAAAAAAAAAAACGTATCTAGTCCTACCCCGTGTTATGTGTTTGATATAAAAATGATCTATTTATATATAATCAGAAAAGAAAGAAAGTAAGAAGAAAGACGTCTCCATTAAGGCTAGAGCTTTACCCTTAACCTGTGTTGCAGTTTTGCCTTAATGATAACATGCAGTTGTTGTAGTAGTATGCCAAGTTGTTGTCCAAAGAGCGTAATAGTACACAATTAAATTTTACTGGGACAAAAGTAGTAGTGGCCGTTTTGGTGCTCCTAGTCGGGTCTAGGATGATACATGGTCTTGACACAAGCATAGCAGTAGTCTAGTAGCGTTTCAATTGCACAGTAGTCTACTTGTGCCCAATTTTGCCTAACTAGTATCATGTCTGACCAATTTTGTGACGTTGTCCTGCTACATGGACTTTAAGATGGATAACAATACTGACATCCAGCCTATGGTTGTACTAGTAGGTCAAAAGTGTCACTTGTAGTGGGAAAAAATGCCAGTTGTTCTACTAGTGTGCCCTTAGTTGTTGATAACAAGTTTAAGGTCACAGTAGTAGGCATGATTATTTAGGGAAAAAAGTTACAAATCCAAGCTGGATTTCAAGGCTGTCGGATAAATGCTTCAACGGCTTTCTGTATGTCTGCAATACATTTGAGGGTGACCGGATGGTTTTGTCGTCTGATCATCATCAGCAGCAGCAGCAGCACCGCTCTGACAGGCGAAGACTTTGCCAGGAGTTTTTGTGTGATTGTCAAGCACCTGAGGGCTGAGCACGTTTGATGGTCATGTGATCACGTGATCTATGTGATCTCATGTGAGTGAAAGCAAATAAAAAGGAAATGGAACACACCTGCCATTGATGTTTTGTGTTGGGAACGTAATTTATACATTGTGTACAATGTCCATCTGTCCATTTTCTAAAAACCTCATCCTCATGAGGGTTAGTCCCCCATTAATCCGTTCCTGTCTTCAGAACCCCCCCCCCCCACCCCCAAATGAGGAAAAAGAGCGCTTAAGGTTGAATGCTCGACCCTACCTTGAAGACCAACTTTGAAACCCTCACACAAGATAGGAACCCATTTTGCAAGGCTCGAAATTGGCGTTTTTACATCACAGTATGAGAGTTAAAATTCTCATTTTGCACCGCAATCAAACACATTGAAACCCCACCACTGTGAATCGGCTCTTGGGCATGTTGCGAAACGCAGAGCGGCCAACTGTTACGGGAATCCCTGAGCTCACGGCAGCCCCTGGGAATCCCTCAAAACTGATCATGGCCTGTCTCGTGTGAGCCAGTCTGCGCCACACTGAAGAATATTGCCGCGACGTACGCATCAAGTGTTTCAGTAGTCGACGTGGGATTCACATTCGTTTTTGCGGCTATGAGCTGCCTTCTCCTTCACTGCGCGAGCCTACACGAACCGCTAATCACCATGGGAATGTTGGCTCCTGTTGTGACGTCACTGGCTCAGCGCGAAGGAATCGCAAATCGACTGGGGCCCAAAATAAACACCAGCAACGAGCTACCTTCTTGAGGATTATTATCGAACAAGTGAATCAGCTAAACCGGGGATGCCAAATTTATTTTTGTCATGGGCCATTATGACTGTAAACCATATCAGCCTCATGTTAGCATATGCAATAAGTGTACTGTATTATGTACACTGAAAATTATTGGATCACGACAAGCAGTTATTTTAAAAAGTGTGATTAGTAACAAACACATGATTGCAAAATCGCAGTGTTATTAAAATTGAATACAATTGGCAATTTTAGCAAGAAACATGAAGTCTATGCACATGATTTGCCCTTGCGGGTCATACAAAGTGAGATGGCAGGCGAAATCTGTCCCATGAGCTTTGAGTTTGACACCAACGATGCAAATACAGTATAAAATAACTGAAATTGAGGACAGTCGTGAACCGGCTGCATGACTATGTTGCATGCTAAAATACTCGCTGCTCAAGCGAAGTTGCACGAAGGCACTTACAGCCTTTTTGTTTGTAGTTCCTTCCGTTTTTGATACAAGAAATCATGTTTGTTCAATTGTATACTCACGTGAAAGTGGCTCACTGGAAATGCTTCTTGACAATAAAAGTTTGCTGCTATGCACAATGTGAATTTAAGAACTATAATCTGTTTATTTTAAAAAGGGAAACCAATTGGTTGTTCATTATAAAGTGAAATGTACTAAGAAAAAATATTTACATCAATACATTATCCAGGTGAATTTTCAGCAGGATACTCAAATGTCGAAATATTCGATAGCTACAGCCCTACATTCATCCTTCCCTTGACGTTGTTGTATTTTTATTGTTGAATAAAACGTTTGCGTTAGGTCTCGGGATCAATCTGCAAAAATAGCTCCTCAGATGAAGTCACAGATAAACAAACCTGCTTCTCAAGGCAAGGTGTATTTTTTTAATGTTATCAGTTGCATATTTAGCATTTTGGTCTAAAAAAAAAAACTGCATGAAACGGGATTTTTTTTCTTGAGCACAATATTCAGTGTGTGGAAAAAAAAGGATGTGTGCATTTGTTTTCTTGTTCCAATTCAAAACAGGTGATTTTCAGTAAGACGTTCAAAACAACAGAAGAAGTTAAATCAGACTTACAGCCAGTCTTTTCTGTGCATTTGTAGTGTTTATTTTCAGAGTGGGCGTACTTTTTGGAAGCTGAACAGCTTTGAAAGGCAAAATCGGTCGACGTGTCTTTTTCGCCCCCTTGTGGACAACTGTCTGTACAAAAAAAAAGCACGCGTGAAACATCTTTTAACAGCAGCAATTTCAAAATTTATTAAGACTGATTGATTTTTGCAAATAATAGTCAAGCTAATTCTTCCACGAAACATGACATTAGCTTGCACGGCCCTTGGGCCAACATCAAAACTGGTGGCTGAAGGTCGGCTGAAAAAACATGGCGTGATCAAAACTTGCAAGGAACCCAAAACTATCTGCACAAGAGCACTTACTCTGCCCAAATCAAGAACAAACAAACAAAAAAAGAACAGGACAGATTGTTGTTTTTTTTTTGGGGGGGGGGGTTATTTAAACACATTTTGTTACAAACACAGGTTTTGTATCATCAATATAAAGTCTGTTTCATATTGAACAATAGTCCCAGTGAAAATAAGCAAAGCTCGAGCTTCAAGTGCGACCTTGTACAAATCAAAGACCCTCTTAAAGTTGAGAAAATAAATATCATCGTTTTATAAATTCATATATATGAAGGTACACACATCACTCTTAGTAGAAGAACAAACTCTAAAGTAAAAAGCGGCAATTTTGAAATATAGTATACAGTAGATATACCCATATCTATGGCTTCATGATTTGCACGTGTGAGTCAAGCAAAATGAGGAATTGTCACCATCGAAGAATTACCCATAATCCTTTGCACTAGAGCAAATAGTTCCAGTTTTGCATCGCGTGGAATGAGAGTTGTGCGCGGACGCTGAAGACATCGCTTTGGTATAACGAAACGAACACGGGCATGCAGTTGGACCACGACCACACGCACCCCGACAACGAAAAAGGACACAGGCGCTCATCAACGAAAAACGGCGGGAAGGGGAAATCTTGATTTGTCTGGAAAAGGTTTCATCTGATCCCGCTGGAGAATCAGCCAACGTGTCTCACAAGCGCGCAGGTCAACAGGTCATCGAGGCACATATTTGAGGCGGTTGTTGGCAAACGTTTTCCTGAAGTTCGACCCGGTATGAGGAAGAAGATGAGGTTGAGGCTATGAGAAGAGTGCAGGGGTTTCTCTCACACAGACACACGCACACAAACATGAACATTCGTTGAAATCCACTCCCCAATGTCTTCGTTTGCCGCCCATCCACACCCGATCAAATGGCCACTAGCTCATAAGTGGGTCAAACAAAAACCCAATAAATAACACAAATCGAATCAAGAATGAGTACTGGGAAGTGCAGTCCATCCACGGCACCTTTTGAAGAGCGACAGGCCTGATGTGAGCCGGACTCACGATCCCGACAGTGTTCGTTTGTCTGCACGCTGCCTCTCTTTGTCGATTGTTTGTCATGTGAGATGCGCTTTTGACGAAACTCGCCTACGCAGCCCTTCAGAGTTGCGACAACATTAACAACATGTGCACTTCATCAAAACGTGACAAAAGAAAAAATAAACAAAAGCACATCAAAAATGTCCAAAAGCACCTGCACACACAGACTATGGAACAAAAGCACTTCTGTATACAAGGTACGAGATTGTTTTTGGTTCACTATTCATCAATTAGTGTCCATTAGTGATGCAAAAAGCATGTGCAGAATATATGTCGCAATCAATATCAAACAGACAGCCTTAATAGTGTCTCCCCCCCCCCCCCCCCCCCCCCCCCAAAAAAAAAAAAAAAAA
>CAAKHF010013913.1:27710-40902 GCA_901007745.1 Hippocampus kuda
ATGGGGGGGGGGTGCGGACAACACGTGAAAGTCTGATGACTTCTGCGGCCAGTAATCGAAGGTACAGTTTATTTTATGTCTCCATAAAGACACAGGGACCAGTAGTGGGAGGGAGGGGAGCTTGTCGACCATTTCGCTGAACCCCTATTGTGTCGACATATTACAGAATAACCGGTCAACATCTTCCTCAAGGTCTCTTGAAAATCTGCAAAAATAGGGAGACACATAAAATACACCACACAGCGGTCCTCGAGAACCAGACCTGGACATGTCTGATCGACACAGACCTTTTTCTCTTTGAAACCAACTTCTTTCAGTGTGCTTTCTTTCATGCACCAAGCAAATGTTTAACGTTTTTTGAATCCTCTAAATCTCTTATTCATATACAGTCAAGGCTGGGTCTATGCATGAGAGTGAGCCTCTTGTCTTCTCTGGAGCTGCAGTCACAGGCTCGTGGCCTGTGACAGCATCTCAAATCTTTTGAAGGCAACAGAAACATCTCAATCTCACACACTTTGCACTTGCATACGTGACGCGCACGAGCGAGCACATGCGTGCGTGTGCATGCGTTTCCATCTATTCAGTCGCCGGCTTTCATTTTGTAGGTGAGCGGGGCATGACCGGGCGCAGAGTTGTTCCTCTTTTTCCTTTGCTTCTTTGCAGTGCTCAAAGGCAGGCGCAGCTCAGGACAAAAGATCCAATTACGAGCCAGTAAAAGCAATGAAACACACAACGTGCATCATCTTGACTACACACACAAATACGCACACACGAACGCACAAACTCGAAAATAAGAAAAAAACTTGCTAATGTGGTTAATTAGGATGTTTCATTCTCAGTTGTTGAAATTATTGATGGGATTTTTGATGAGCTTCTGGGTTCTACTAAATGCTGCATCACTTAGCAGAACATTAAGTGTAAGCAAATGTCTTAGAAAGAAAAGATAACGGCTAAAGGCAGTTCTAACAACAAATGAATCTATTTTTTTTCCCACTTTTGGAGACATTTCATGTGCAGTTAATTGGGTGATAAAACTGACAAACAGCTGCAGTGATGCACTCAAAGGAACTTTCACAAATAACCAAACAAATCTTCCCAGGGCAGCACAAGCTATCCCAACAAAATGTTCTCACACTGAGTCACCGCTGACGAGTCACCATTGACATGCAGTCGAGTGGCTCCACACATGCGCGCGCGCGCGCACACACACATGCACACACACGCAAATACATACTGTACAGTAGGTGCAACACCATTCCATATAGAGTACTTGACAAGGCAAATAGTGGAGGATTCTGATATTTCCAGTCACCCGATGAACATCTCGTCAACCAGTTGGATGAGGGAGAATACATGATTCAATTTTGTCAAAATGATACAAAATGATCATTTGGGACAGAGTCACTGATGGTATACTGCAGGTATCTTCAAATGGCAGACCACAGTCCTTGTGCGGAACAAGTGAAGGTTTCATGCGGACCCGTGATCAACTCCTGCTGAATATCGTTTGTGCATCGTGACCCCATTTTTTTTTTTTTTGTTTCCTCACACAGATCGCTGTCAGATCTAAGATGAATAAAGAAGGCCGGTGAACTGACCACACATAGACTGAGTCTGTGAAACAAAAGGTGATTAAATCAGGCCGTTGCGTCAGCAGATGGCGTGGTGGCAACAGTTTTTGCCATAATAACTCGGATTTTCCTCCTGTGCACGGAGCATTCAGTTCTACCATAGCCCTTATTGTGATCATGTGACCAATTGGATCCATGGATTCCCAACTATTTGTTTTCTACATTGGGTCAGCTTTTCTTCAAATGGAATTGTTGAAGTGTCTTTCTCTTTCGCTAACAACTTTGGTTGTATGTTCTCTTATGGCTGGGGTGGTACAATCAAAACCAGTTCTTCTGTACCCCTGACATTTGACCCTCAGTTTGGAGACAACTTTCTGGTTTACTTTGGTGTCCAATAACGTAATGGTGTTAGCATAGTGAGAGCAGCAATTGATACATACAATAAACCTCGAGTAGTTTTGAAACTGAGAGCAACTTCTTGGTTGCCAGTTCGATACACACTTCTGAAATAAAAACCATATTAAGAACGATTAATAATATTATTGAAGGGTGGACACTGATCATCTTCATGATTTCTCCCAATAATGACAAAACAAGGTAGAAAAATGATCAATAAAAAAATCAATCAATCTATTTTATCCAGATTGCTAGGTAATCACAATGTGCCATTACTATTTTGTGACACGTCAAAAAATAGGTCTCGAATGTGTGTTTGTGTCAGTAAATAAGGACTTACACGTCAAGGAGTGTCCTCCTTTGGGAAGGTACTCATAGAGCAAGGGGTTATCATCTCCCATCATCTCAGCCCGCAGTGACAGCAGGCTGTTCTTACTCATCAGCGCCGCCTTCAGGTTGGCCACCGAAGAGATTATCCCGCCGCCTCCTCTCCCTCCGCCTCCGCCGCTGCCTCCTCCTCCTCCTCCACCTGCCGCCTCCGCTGATTCGTTGGTACCCAGGAAGCCGGACTCCGCTGCGAGAGCCTCTTCCTGCTTGAGAAAGAAGTCCAGGCGTTCGCCGCGGCTGTCGGAGCTGTTGGGCTCGTTCACGTCTGCGTCTGAGTAGACAGGAAGTGACAGGAAACGTGAGAGGGCTGAACGATCTTGAAGAATAATCATCATAATCACAATAATTTGCCCCCTTTTTTTTTTTCTCACAACGTTGCGATTGATATTTAACGTTCTTTCAAGGTTCTCTTTCACATGATTTTTTTAATAATCAAATAGTTAATCTATACTACAGTAAACAAGATTATACATAACCGTTTTGGTCTCATTGTTTTAGCCTCGGTTGATGCTAAAATGAAGGCAAACGAACCTTGAATTAATATGAGAGTTTATTTATTTAATTCAATTACAGTTGTGAACTTACTAAATGCAGTCTTGGCTTCACAAAAACTTCACAAAGTTCCACCAAACAAATGTGGCATAAACGAAAGTCCATAAAACATAAATCAGATTGGCAGCAATAACGCGAACAAATTTGTGGCTTTAGCTCTTCAACTTTTTCAACGTTTTCAAGGAACAATGACACATGAACGTGTGGATTACCCTTCTTAATCACTCAACTTGTCCAGACACAACATAAATAAATAAATCAATAACTAAATAAATAAACTACACATACAGCATGTTTTTCTGACAAAGTCAAGCTATTTCTCATAGTTTGTCTGGTCCTGTGACTTATACTCGAGAGCTCGGACTTAAAGACAAAATCCCTGTTCCATAATCCTAATAAATCACTGAGTATGATTGCACACACACAATTTCACAAGGTAGTTGAAATCCCCAAAGAAGAATTGGAAGAAGAAGAAAAAGAAGTAGTCATGGCAACTGCGTGATTATGTCGCGTCTTTGCTGCCGCCTCTCACGGCAATAAACGAAGGGAGTGTTTCTCCAGCTAGCTTGCTAGTTTAGCACGTGACATCCAACGAAGATTTATTGTTTACAGCACCAAAAGATGTAAAATCCAAGTGAAGGTAAGCCATTTTAAACAAACAAAAAGAAAAATGTTACTGTCGTTGGAAGCGATAGTTTCAAATCCAATTAGAACACCAGTATCCACAAACATGATAAGAGTCTGAATTCTGCTCTTCTACGTCTTGGTTTTTGTAAAATAAATGTCCCCCAAAAATGTGACTTTTAATCATTTTTTCTCTTCATGATAGTTTCTTTTTGCTGGTGCAACTTACACTGCGAAGCAACTTGAAGTGTGAAAAATATGTTACTGAATAAAAAAACAGACCGACAGAAATGAAGCAGAGGTGGTCACCATCCCCCCCACCCCAATTGCAGCCTTTGAAATTTGGAAATTCCATTGTACTAGATTTCAATGTCAAATTGAATTCAAATAATTGCTCAGCTCCTACCAAACTGTTCATGCAACTCGAGCCAGAAAAGCGCAAGTCAAGTGAGCGGCAACGGGCAATGCCTCACACAGTGTTGCCTCAACTTTACAAGCCTCTGGTGTAGGCTGTAGACTCCACCAGTCTGGATTTGTGACTCACTCGTTGAGAGGATAAAAAGGATAGCACTCGTACAAAAACGTATTTGAAAAAGGCCTTCACGATTTCAGGCCTTCACCAGACAGTGATATCATCTTGAGAGAGAGAGAACACTAGAAACGCCGTATTAAAGCAATTCTTCTAACCCTCTCAGCAGAGCCATTGTTTGCACGCAGACAAGCGTTACATTTCATTCAACTCTCGTGCTTCATCACCAGCAGTGCATCCGCTAAGGTTAGAAAGTTTGGAAGGAACTCACACGTTGCGTCTGTGTATGGACAGGCGAGAGTGTCGCGAAGCTGTCAGCATTCGTTGTGATGTTGGAGGTTCCACAGGAGCGCTGCAACAAAGCTGATGGCAGCCAACATTTCCACACTTGTGCCCGCACACAACGGCGCACACACTTTTGTGGCATCCTAATGGATATTTCACTGGTGACAGGTTGCTACTGCCGACAAATTACCAAAAATAAACTGTGCAAACTAGCTTCACGTATTTAATGGACTGACAAACCTACAACTACAACACTGACACTATTCACTGAGCACTGTGAATAACTTTGCATGGCTTATATGATTGACATATATTGCTTATCATCTGCAAGGAGCTGAGACAAGCTGAGACATCTATACCAGGGGTCACCAACCTTTCAGAAAATGAGAGCTAATTCTTGGCTTCTGATTGATACAAACTTCTGAAATAAATTTGTTTAAATTACCTTGAACAAAGTTATGTTTCAGTTTTGATTAATGATGTAAATGTATGCAAAGCCAGTGATCACGTCAATGAATTCTATCAATGATTTGGAAGCTGAACAATGTCATGTACGCAACACTTTTTTATGTATCTCTCTGCCAATGTTTACATTTTCAAATGATCACCTTGTCATCACTCTGAGAAAATCAATCTCCCAGCACTGGTGAGCTATTTTTAGAACAGGCCACAACGGGCTCCTCATGTGGTCCTTGCAAAGCTACATGGTGCCAATTGGCTTGCTGGGGGCTCAGGGGCCCTACAGTATTCAAGAGCCTATTTAGATTCATGCATATTTTTTAGATTCAAATTTGATGATTTTCAATCAATCACTTTACATTCTTGGCATGAGCTGACCAAACCGCAAAAGCTTATGTGCAGCACTGTGGCCGTGATTATGGTGCATGCCAAGAGAGGGCCTATTAGAAGTCTTGTTGAACTTTCTTTCAATCACTTTGCCACTGCAGCAGCTGACGAAGCCCACTCTACGGGTCCTAACTGAATGCCAAAAGGCCTACAGGATGGCATTAAATTCCACATGTTTCTGCCATTTGTTTATTTATCAGTCGTTTATAAACATCTCAAGAACACAGTCGTAATCGACAATGACAATTTTCAGCCAATTGGACGGAGACAAGGTTCCCATTATAGAGCTCCAGACGTCGTATGACTGATCCCTGTGTGCATTTGTTTACGCAGTCATGCTGGGAAGATGCCACCGTTACGGTGGCAGTCGAAGGATTTACGATTGAGAGCGGTGATAAAATAAGTGTTAATCATTGAATATTCCGTCCAAGTGAATTCATGAAAAGGAAATGAGAGACAGTGCAAGCTGGACAGGTTGGATATTACAGCTCCCTATCAAGCGCCAGGAGTACTTTTTCCAACTATGTCGACGGCAGATGGGGAGAACGACACTAGTGAGCCCTTGCGAGCGTTCGCTGTCGAGAGGGCGCACCGGATGTGGACCCGGGAGGCGCCGAACGCCGGTGCTATGACTTGGTTCTACCTTTGGTATCCTTTTAAATGCTCGCTCCTTCATTTGTCGCCTCTTTTGACACACTGGTGCACAACAGCTGTCTGCAATTGTCAGAGTGTGGAGTTTTCTCAAAGTTTTCTACCCTGCTAAAATGGCATCAGGGATGTGTGTTCCCAAAGTCTGGAGCTCTAGCATTTAGTTGTACGTTTTGGCACTTTGCTTCCATTTTGACCTGAGCAACTGTTGAAGGTGCAAGAGTGTGCTAATTTGGTTAAGTGCAATTCTTTACTATATCAGTGCAACACTGAAATATTTTTGATAAACAAAAATCAAAACATGCAAGCGCACGTCAAGGGTTTAGTCCACGTGCACGACAATGGTGGACTGTAATGTATGTTGGCTGTGTAGCCTTGCCTTGTGCAAAGGAAGTCAAGGTGACAGTGATGGGAGTTTGCCTCCATGTCTGGAATGCTGATGGCTCCACAGCCTCTTCACACAGCGCACTCGGTCAATGTTGACCACTCTCACACTCGTCATTTTCATCACCCATCGAGATGATTGACCATTGACTAAGGGGGGGGGGGGGAATGTTCAAGTGCAGATAAATGTTTGTGACCATCATCATCATAAATAAGACAATGGAATATGCTGTTGACAATTGTATAGCATTGTATCAGACTGTGTGGGGGTTCTCATGTCTCAGCTAATCAATTTCACCAAAATATTAGTACTGGGTCTGCAAATGATGCTTCTCAGTTCAATAAGCTAACAGTGTTGACTTGAGATGAGATGAAATTGAAAGGAGAGGATTGAAATGATTTGAAATGCCATGAATCCATTCCAGTCTCCCCCACACTCCCCCCCAAAAAAAAAAAAAAAGCCCCCAAAAATAAATAAACAATAAAAATGATTATAATGTGTTTTCATCCTCTATCCTTTGTTAACACATTTATCCTCACAAGGGTTGCAAGTGAGCTTGCTCCCAGCTGTCTTCAGGCAGCGGGCGGAGTACACCCTGAACTGGTCGCCAGCCAACTGAGACGAACACAGAGACGAACAGCCATTCGCACTCACAATCACACCGAGGGACAATTTGGAGTGCCCAACCTGCCACGCTTGTTTTTGGAATGTGGGAGGAAAACGGAGTACCTGGAGAAAACCCACACAGGCATGGGGAGAGCATGCTAACGCCACATTGGAATTTGGGAGCCGGAATCGAATTCTGGACCTTTGCACTGCGAGGCCGACGTGCTAACCAGTTGATTACTGGTATGTAATAAAAAAAACATTACGTAATGTTTTTTTTAAGCTAAGCTAAATAGTACTCTAGGGCGGCCCAGTGGTTAGCGCGTCGACCTCACAGTGGAGAGGTGCAGGGTTCGATTCCAGCTCCGGCCTCCCTGTGGAGAGTTTGCATGTTCTGTCCGTGTGCTTGTTTCTACTGCAACTCAATCAGATGCTTAAATCACCACTTTTCGTCGAGGATAAAGAAGATATGCATGTGGGTCTTGTTATATATTCTGTCTTTCTTTGTTGCTTCAAAAATCACAACTACTCATGCTAACTGTTAGCATGTTAAATGGCTTGTTTTACGTTGTTTGTTAGCACTAAGCAAATCGGACGTTACTAATGCAATGCTGTGTAAAGGTGTCGTTTCTTTCACTTTGATTGTAAACTCCAGAATAAGTTCACTATACTTTGAAGTGGTATTAAACAACAACAACCATCAAAGTTTCAGAATTGTTGTGAAATGAATTGAGTTGCTGTCACTGCCACCATAAAGTAATATGTCCATTAAAAGAAAATCATCCCGTAAAATTCACAAGTATTATCATCTATCTCGAAGCACCACTGTATTGTTAAATTAATCCCAGAAGTGACTTTTTTAATAAAAAGGTTGTTTTGATGTAGTCATTTTGTGATAGGTGCCTCTTGTGTAAAGCGACAGAAAAGAGAAGAGAAAGTTACACGAAGGATGATGGAGCTTTGGATTGTCGGAGTGAAGAGGAACGTTGGAAAAAAATGGCAAGAGAACATATAAAAGAGCGGGGGCGTTGATCTGTGGAGGAAGGAGACAAGATACGTAGAAAATGTGCGCGCGCGTACACACACACACACACACACACACACACACACACACACACACACACACACGCACACACACGCACACAGAGTTAATTAAGAAGAAGGTGTAGGGGTGGGTGCAAGGGGGCATGAGGTGCAGGAATTCATCAGAGCTCTGCCCCCTCCTTCAGTGGGCAGCCGAGCAGCCACGAGAGTCAATCAATAACATAGATCTGCTGTTGGCCAACATCAACAACATCAACAACAACACACACACACGCACACAGGCAGACAAATGGTAGGAGAGGATGCGATTGGGAGAGAGAAAAGAGTATGACCTCTGACCCTCGCCTCACGCTACTCATCTTTTCAGCGGACGAGTGCGTGACCCTTGGCCACTTTTCCCAGGACGGCTTGGACACGCGCGTCGACAGACGGAACGCATCCGCTCATCGGCAAACAGTGACAATACTTCATTCACACGACGCATGGCCAACAAGCAGCATGCACTCAACACACGGCAGGCGTCCCTTGCCCAAATCTGTGACATGGCTCTCTGCGTTAGCCGCCAGGGACTCTCCCGTTAACCTGATTTTTGAGGATTTACCCACATTACTGCGACTAAGCGCCAGATATTAGAAATTAGTATTCAGCTGACCACAAACAGGCTCCTGCACAAAATAATGGGAGTACACCACATAATCCTCTTTCATTTATGTAAGCGTAATTGGGTCGGCATAGATTGTGCGTTTCTTCAATCTCATCCTGTTCCGACAGATAAAATCATTCACGGCGCCAGGAACAGTCCACCCCTAATCCAGGCCACGCAGTTTATGGATTTTGTCAGAGGGATGCCGGGCTCGCTCGGGATTTGTACAGACACATGTTGCGGTGTCTTTTGGAGGCAACAGGTTTATCTGGAGTTTTAGACACGCAGCAGTCACATCACTCCTTTGTGCACATATGTTGAATTGCTAACCTCCCAATATCAATGGTTTCACATGGGGGCAGGGGGGTGTTTTCCTCATTTTTGCCTCATTTTTTTGGCCTCCACAGTGGTTTCTGTATGGAAAGGGGAATTTCAATTTCACTCTGATAAAGGAGTGAGAATAATTTAGATTTCCGCTTTTTGAAGAGATCCTCCGTTTAATTTTGTTGCCATGGTAGCCAACCACTCTCGGCAAGCGCAATTTTGATAAATAAAACCCTCTCTTTCAAATAAAACAGGAGCAAATATGTGGTTCCCTTTGCTCATGCGCATGAGCGGGGACCCAAAAAAATCTTTCTCAGCACTGTGGTGAGCTTCAACGTGGTAACAAGCTTGGCCTTGAAATAAAAGACATGTCTTGTGTTGGACTAAATCTGGCGGGGGACACAGCATTCTTCAGCTATTTGCAGACCTCCACTTCTTGGATGATACAGCTGATTATGTGGTTGCAGTGTATGTGCGTGTATGTATGCGGGGGTGTGTGTGTGTATTTGATGATGGGAGTTGTATTGTTGCAGTGAGTGCTAAAACACATGAAATGAAAAAGGAGGAAAAGGAAGAAAAGGGAGGTGAAGGTCATGTGACAGTTTGACCCCTGATCCTATGTTTTAATGTTCTGATAGTGCTCATGGAATGTTTGTGTGTGTGTGTGTGTGTGTGTGTGTGTGTGTGTGTGTGTGTGTGTGTGTGTGTGTGTGTGTGTGTGTGTGTGTGTGTGTGGTGTAACAAATATTCCCGCCCCCCCATTCCCTGAGAAACACTACTGCGAGGGAGTACAACTCAGGATAGCTAAAAGCACCTTCTCCTAAGATAAACAGATTTTTAAAAAAATGGGAAAAACATCATTCGTTATTCACTCCCACTTACCAACATGCACGCACGCACGGACGCACAATCTGGCACTTTCCCTCGGCCTCTCAAACACCTTCAACCCTAACCCTGCTTTGAAACCCTCCTTGGAAACCCTAACCCTAGTGCAGTGGTTCTTAACCTTTTTAGAGGTACCGAACCCAACCAGTTAATATGCGCATTCACCGGACCCTTCATTAGTGAAAAACAAAAATGACTTTTTACAAATTCTTGACATAAAAAAAAGGCATTTTTAAAAAAACAGGAAAAAAAAGGAAATAACATTTCAAGACATGAGTATAATTTTTTTAAATTTTACGATGTACTATCACGACACTCATAATGTCGACTACTAAGCAAACTAAATGTCCCGCAGCACTGATTGGACAAGCAATGTCATGTGATCATCTGCAGCCAGTGATGGCCAAGCGGGCGTGTCATAACTAATTGACACGTTGAGTTGGGTGTGTCTTAACCTTCATGGCAGAGGCTCCGTCGAACCCCTGACACCGATTTACCGAACCCCTGGGGTTCGATCGAACCCAGGTTAAGAACCACTGCCCTAGTGTAAAACCATCCTTTGGAATCAAATCCTAACCCTACTTTCAAAGCTGAGGTCCCACACTGTGACAGCTGCGCGAAAGTAACCAAACACAATGGAGAGCATTTCCAGGATGGTTAAGCAGCAAGTTACGGAGGCTTGTAGTGCATTAGAGAGCTGTCAGAGAAGAAAAAGGGCCTTGCCTGCATCTATTGAAGTGCAAACAAGAGAAAGATTTCATGTGTCTGAATTTGTGTGCGTGTGTGTAAGTAAGAGGCCTTGAAAGAACAAGTTGACAGGATAAAACCTAATAAACAAAAACAGAAACTGGTGTCTTTATGCTTTATGGAAAAAGACTGAAAACGCTGCAATATGCCTAGCGGGCCAGCCAGTGTCATTTTGTAATGAATGCTTGCTTTTCCTTGTCTTTTCATCATTTCATCTCCCCCAAAGACATTTAGATGTAGGCTGTAGCATGCCTGAGAACCTAGTAGGGAAAAGGGATAAGTCTGATAAACAGACCGAGTGTCATTGTTCCTGTGCCGTTTTCCATAATTGGGATTGGGGTTTTTTTCCCCCCACCAAATTTGAAAAACTCTGTGAATTAATGGAAATACTTTGTGACATCACAAGATCCCAAATGTGACTGTGAAGTTGACAGTCTTGATTGCTGAATTTGTGTGGGACGAGAGGCAATTTGCTGTCACAGTAACAAGCCAGCCCAGAGTGGGTAGTCAAGAATACTAGGACATGTGTCTTGATGGGCCGGGCTGCTACATGCACTGCTCGGGGCCCGCTCTTTCAGGCCGCACATTAATCTCCTCCAGACATTGGATCCATTTTGAAAGCAGTAAATAAAGTGCATTCATGACATTCAAATCTATTATTGTTTTCTCAAATATATTAGCAGGCCATTATATTATGTATAGCACTGACTGCACTCGCTTTATGACGAAATATGTCACCAAGCGGCAGTAACTTAAAACTAACTTAAAGAGAGCAATAATGTAACAGACCACTAAAACCAACAACACTGAAACACAATGACACCCTGTCTGTACAAAATAACCAGAGGTGGGCATCGTCACTTTGTCAGTGAACTGCCGTTGAGATTTCAGACCACCCCATTCCATCCGAGTGGTCAACGACAGCCAATCGTACTTACTGGTACAACGTCATACGGAAAGATAAGAAAAGAAGATAAGAAAACCTATTCAGTATTTGTCTCACAATGGAGACATTCCCACAAAACGCAGACACATAGCCAAATAAAGAAAAAAATAAAAGTCCCACAGACCACAATGATATTGTCCCTTTTTTTTTTGGTTCCACCAATCACAACGCTGTGTATTTGTGTCTGTTGTTGTGTATTTTTTATTGTTTTCTGTATTTGGTTGCGTGTTTACTTGTGTGGTGCCTGCATGCGGCATAGATTGTACATGCTTGACGCTGATTGGCTGTTGCTGACAAGGGACAGACTGGGCCACGTGGGACGGCCTGATATTCGTAGTCTCGGCTGAGCTTTGCCTGGTAGACTCCTTTTCAAAAGTGAGAGACAATTTCAGTTTTCACAGAGAGCGAGATTTGCTTCCGTTTACTAGACATGTTTTCAGACAATGTGCTCAGGACTGCACTGCGCCTCCGGAAGTACAAGAATGTTCAAGTTGATCAGTGGCATTGGTAAGCAATGGAGGGGAATCCCACGCTGTATATTTTGTTTAGAAGTAAGGTCGCGGCAGCAGTTAGCTTCTTGTAACGAAGACCTTTCATTATTTTGTGGGAAAATTCTCGTCATTATAATGAAGTTTACGTTATAAAGGTGTTCGTTGTGAGGAAAAATTGGCAATTGTAAAATTAATTACGTGAAATTGGGACTTTGAAATGTGAACGTAAATAGGGTACATTGAAACAAGGTTAAACTGTCTTTCTATTCTCATACTTAGTGACTGTGATATTGTAAGCACGTCCAATTGTAATTCAGAATTTTCATCTTGGTGAAAGGAAAAGCTATTCTGGAATATTACACTTTGCAAGGGTTAAATTGAACATCTTGATTCAAAAAAATCTGTTTAAATTTAAGTGGGCCGGACTCAGCCATGAAACTCCAGAGCTGAAAATGAGTCCCACTCCCAACTTCTTAAGAATCTGTGTACTAATACCGTTTGCCCCAAATTTTTGAACAATTTTGCACCACTGCTCCAATGTCAACAGGCAAGCCATGCTTCCAAAAATGGTAAAGCCTAAGAAGTGAAACGTTGATGATCTCACATCCGTCTGAATGACACCTGAAACAAAACAAAATAAGTACCGTAAGAGTAAAACGACTTTTGGGACACCCTGTGTGGGTGCTATGGAGGCGACACATGATCTATGGTTCGATGCGCAACAACATGTCTCCTCATCTGCATCTATCGCCTCTTATCTCCAAACTGTTCCCATGGTCCACACGCATGATTAGTGTGTTTGTCCTCGAATGGACAAAGAGGGGAGGCCGAGGTGGAAGGCTCTTCCTCGGCTTGCTGATGCTTAAGAGGGTAAAAAAGTCATTTCAGATGCGAGAAGAGGGAGGGAGGCACTAAAACAGCTCAAGAATTCAGACGCAATTTAAAAAGCGGTGTGGGAGAGGGGAATGAAAAAAATGTCGGGTTAAAAATGGAGGGCGGATGGAAAGCAAAAAAAGCTGTTATTCTCTTTTGCTCCCAGTCCTCCTCTCTGGCTCGCTCTCCCTCTGTTGTTTTTAGGGACTAGCCGGGGCCACAGCCTCCTCAAGAGATGGGGAAGGCTGGTGGTGGTAGTGTGTGTGTGTGTGTGTGTATAAACATGTGGGGGGGGGGGTTGTCACATTTTTTTTTCCTCATCCAGAATGTGAGACAGGGAAGCAAGTGCACGTAGGGTGTGATTTTTGGTTTCTGATGTTTCTGCTCAGTTTGCCTCCAGAATCAATGGT
>CAAKHF010013914.1:0-12679 GCA_901007745.1 Hippocampus kuda
TAAAAACATTACGCTAATTAGCGCTCCAGTTAGCGTAACGTTTTTAGCCTTCGAGAGCTAAATGTGTCCATTGAGAACTACGAGGTGTGGCTGGTTTAAAAGTTCATTGCATGAACATCAGCTGAGCAACGCTGTCTTGGATTAGGGTTAGGTAGAGACAGTGAGATGGTGGAAAGAAAAGCCACCAGGTCCAGAAGTATTTGTTATCGTTAGATTCAGACGAGCGTGGACGTTATAATGCTAAAATGGCTACAAAAGGACCTTTGGATGTCAAGCAGCTAAAACAAGAAGAGCTCTGATGCTGGAAGAGAGGTTAAAAGTGATCAAAATGAAAGACGGAGCAAGCAAAATAAATGACATGATCCAAGAAATTGATGTAAGTGAATGCTGATTGTAAATTTCGCAATTTCTTTACCTTTTTTTCTTTCTACACTGACAATATGAAGTGTCAAATAAGTGTATGCTCATACTTATGCACTATTGGAATAAAAATAGAGTACACATACGTTTGTGTGCATGTACACACATGTTTGTGTGTGTGGGTGTGTGTGTGCTTACATCTGAGACCAAATTTGCTACAGTGAAAAACCCCCTGTTGTGAAAAATTTCTTGCCGCAAACACGATTTCGTTGTAGAGGAGTTTCACTGTATATTGAACCTCGTTGAAATCCATCCTTTTTCTATTACACTTGTCCTCACTAGGGTCATGTGTGAGCCAGCTGACGTTGGAGGAAAGGATGGGAACACGCTAGAATGGTCGCCAATAAATCACAGGGCACATACTGACAAAACACCATTCACAATCACATTCAATGAAGAGTCTTGAAAGAATCTAACATGTTTTTGGAACGTGCAAAGCCGTGAATTTAACCTCTCCGCTGTGAGCCAGATGTGCTAACATCTATATCACTGTGCTGTCAAAATCGTGTCACTGAATTCATGAGTGAGTAAGACAAAAAGATGAGGTACCGTGTCATAAAATGAAGAAATACTTCTTGACATGGAAGCATACGTTGCACTGAAATGCCTGCCGACGTGATAGGAGAGGACTTCCAACGAACTTGAGGCACGCATTCATCCGGCCTCCGCTGGAAGTTTCTTATATAAAAGGGATTAGAAACAAATGTTTGCACTCATGTGGATATAATCAAATCCGGCGCTCTGTGGCTAGCCTTTCAGCTGAGATGCCAAGGAGGAGGGGTGGGGGTCACTTTCCAGTTCCAGGAACTCGCCGCAAGGAGTGAACCTCGCTGGATGTGCACAGTGTGGCAAAGAGGCGGTGCACACAAGATAGGATGGACATATCGTCTTCATTTTTCTCTTCTTGTTTTTTATGTTGGTGTCTGCCAGGAACCATCGGTGAGCCCATCTGCTTTGAATTACCAACTGAGGATGATGTTAACCTTCTTCCTGTCCATAATGTCCTACACTTGCAATGTCAAAACATCCTGCATCCTGCCACTTTCTACCGCCCCCCCCCAAGTGATTTTTTTTTTTCTACACTCGGGGTCACTTTTTTTATGGAGAAGAAGCCATATGAAAGTAAAAAGAGAGGCCATGCTACTCTGTGTGATTTAAGGTTATCTTGTGGTGTTGGGTATCAATTATGCTCTCAGATTTGGTGGATTAGATCAAGGGAGAGCCTCGATAGTGGCGTCATCCCCTGCATAGTCGTGGTTCACTATTTGCTAAGTCAATGTTTTGTTTTTGTCTGTAAAACCTAGCTAGTCACTGAAAAATTCACCTTTTGTACCTCAACCAGGGAGCCAACTCATAGCACCTAGCAGCGTTAGCATTAGTGGTAGCCACGATTCACTGTGATCGGATTATGGCACCGGAAAAAGTGTTCACATGGCAAACAGTTGGAGAAGGTCTGTTCAAAAAAATGTACCTTCAATCTGGTCATTCATTTTTTGAAATGTACTTAAAATAATAAAAATAATAATCAGATCAATTGTTTGAAGCCATATGAGCACTGTGCGCTCATATGGCTGTAGTTGGACTGAAGGCAAGAAGGGAAGGGGCGTGCCGTGGTTCTGCCATTTCAAAGGCAACACAGTGCCTTTTAGAGCATTGTTCTTAGCAAGTGGGTCGAGACCCAAAAATGTTTTGGGTGGGTAGCGGACAGTTAATGAAAAAATAAATAAATAAAATACATGTACTGTATTTGTTTTCCCTGTTTTTTCTAAAACACTACTGATGTGTACCAACTTCCCACAAGCGTCAGGAAAATGTGCTCGAGTTGCGAGTTACCTTGCTAAAAAAAAATTGTCCAGTTCAGCTTTTGGCTAACGAACGTCATCGTACACTAGCGATGTGCTTTTGGTGGTTCGCCAAACTCATGTTGAAACTGTGTTTAAACATTTAACATACTATACATGTAAATTCAGGGGCTATTTCGAAACAAAGAAATCGTTGCTTGTTTTTAAGTTCGATAAATTGGTGTTTCGACTAGTGAGGGCACAAGCAAAAATTACTTCCAAGAACGTTTTGGACTTCCACTTTAAGGTCTTCATGGGCTGCCGCTTACCTTGGGCACATCGATGGAGACCTCCCTCATGGCACTGGGCTTCACCACTGACATGGCCCACTGCAAGTCAGACAGAGTGACCGTCACTTTGCACATCAGCTGCTGGTCCGACGGCTCGTTGGCTGATCCGATCGCTCGTCTTAATGCATTTAAACCTGCAGAAAAACACCGTTAAAGTGTTATGAGTGCTGTTACTGGATGTGTATCCTGATTGATATGTTTCAGTGCAGCTTGTGTTACAGAACAGAGGCCTTTTTTTACACAAGCAACATAATTATACGTACTCGCCAAAAAAACAGAGGCATGTGGCTAACTAGTGATATTTCAGGATGGACATAATATGCTCTACTAAGCATAACACCTTAACTTAATTTGACCTTTGCGAACTTTATGAATGTACGTCCCGCACTGCAGTGGCAGTTTTTGGCATGTGCATTATGGACAGCCAACTGTTCAACGTTTCAGTACTTTTTGCAAAACTTGCTGGTGGGCTCTGACAAGTAGCAGAACGGCAAAAATCTCTGTTGCAACCTGCTGATGACACTATAAATCAGGGGTGCCCATTACGTTGATCGCGATCGACCGGTAGATCGCGGACTGGTCCCAAGTCGATCGCGAGGGGTGTAGAGAAAAAAAAAAAAAAACCCAAACAACCATTTGTGTCTTTGTGCATATTACTTATTTTTTTGTGTTAATGCACACTGCACCCTAATCATCCTATGAGTCTCATTTTCTCAAAAAGTATTCAAAAAACTAAATAAAATAAATCAGGTCAATCTTTAACCTGCGTCACCAGAAGTTGTTAGCAGTCTGCAGTTGCAGTTTGTAATCAGAGCTGTTGCGCTCTATCTTTTATCGTTATTATTCTCATTCAGAGTTTGTTTCGTGTACAATTCACCGAGGGCATGGGCAAAGAATAGGAATCTAGAGGCCCGAGGGAAGCACTTTAAAACAGTACGTGTGATCTACGATAGTTAACAGGCTGCAAAAGTGCGTGGCATGCCTCCGTGTCAGGTTGTTGCTCATCATGGCGTGCGTGTGTATGTGCGTGCCCGTGCGCGGTAACGGGTCGATCGCGGGAGGTTGCTTGATCGAAAAGTCGATCTTCGGTCCAAAAAGTTTAGCCACCCCTGCTATAAACGCAGTGGCCACTTCCTCCTGAGAGTACTGTTATTAGTTGTTTGGTGTTGTACTGATCTCACATCAAAATGTGAACAGCATGGTGAACAGGACTGTTTAAATATCATCCATCCATTCTTGAATTAAAAGGAAATATTGGAAAAAAGGTTTGAATTGTTGCCTTCAAATACAGCGTGACACGTATTGGACAAATTAAGGGCAGCGGCAAGGAAGTGGGACTTGTTTACGGCGCCGTGACTTGAGTTGCTTCATCCTGGCTCTGACTTTTAATCCAATTTAAACTCTAAATCACTGGAGCTGCTGCATGATGCGACCATACACGCCGGGCAAATGCAAACCAAATGAACACTAATTCCCCCTTTTTGACATAACTGGGAAGTGTGCAAGCTTTGAATAGGACACATCAGCATTGAAGCCGGGAGGAGACAGGCAAAACGATGATGCGTCACTATCAAAACTCAGCCTTTGTCCGCCTCACAAAAGAAGTCACAGGAAACTGCTTAAGGAGAAACGAGCGAGGCGACGAGTGAGTTTCCATGCACAAAGCAGAGGATGTTGGGAAGAAAGAGTGTATTTATTTGCAGGAAAGGGTGTTTATTAGCACAAAAGGGAAGGCTCTTGGCTGGATAATGGCATAAAAGCCAGAATGAGAAGTTATTCCAAACATTCACGACAGACAGAAGGAATGCTCTGTTCGTTTCACGGTTGAACTATTTCAAGCTCGGATACTGTGGTATTTATCGCCCCAGCATAAATGTCGGTGCACTCGTATAGTTGTGATATCCCGCGGGTTGCTATGAAGCCGCCGTTTCAGAAAGATTGTGAGGTTTTACAAGAAGAGATGATTTCACTTAAATGAAAAAAAGAAGGTGATGGAAGGTGGTTGCAGCAACACTCCATCAATCAGACGCATTCGGGGGTCAACCAGGTCGACAAGGAGTAGCGCGCAAGATAAAAGACTAACAACTGTTATCCCATTATTCAACAACTAATGGATTATCAAAATTAATCCTAAAATATTTAGAACTTCAAATAATAATCGTTTGATTAAATTGTCCAAATCCTCAAAATTTCAGCTTATGAACAGGAAGTATTCTCTGATTTCTGGAGTCCTCCTTGAAAGCATACTGATGATGGTGTTTTTTTTTTTTTTTTTTTTTTTAATCAGACATTCTGGATACCAAACCAGGAAGTGAATTCTGATGAATTTATGTTGGTGTATCTTGCGCACTGTCAGTTTGACATAAGGTCCAGTTTTTGAACAAAAGTAAGGATACCAAAGCATTCTTTTTGGAATTGCGATTCATCAGTTCATCGACAAAACAATCGACAGATGATCTGATTATTAACACAATCATGAGATGGATTTCTGAACAGTGTCATCAAGGTACATATTGCAATTTCTGTCAAGTGAAACTGGAGCTGAAAACAAACCGAACAGGACAATAATGAAGAAACGCAAACTTGCTTTGGCTGGTGGTGCTTTTGGGGCTAGCAACAGAGTTCAAACAAGTTCAGCATTTGACTCTTACATCAACTCTGAACTGAGACACACCGCAAATAGGAGCAAAAACAAACGTGTTGTTAACATATTTTTCGCAATTTATGACATGTCTTTTGGACATGAAAAGCCTTCGTGAATACACCAATCTGCATTAGCACGCCCTTCGCCTTTGGCGGGACGTCACAACAGCATGATTATTGTACTCAGTGTGCCTTTGGCTGTCCACAATAAAAGGCAACTGGATATTGTTATGTTTTGTGAATTTTTTGTGTATTCAGTATTTGTATTTTTTTTTATTCCACCTTCAAAGATGATTTCTGCACTGATGCTAACGATATATTTTTGTCCAGCGTAGCAACCCTCAAAGTAGTCCCAGGCATTTTCACAGTTCAATAATCTCACATTCACTTCGTCACGCTGTTCTTCTGTGGAAACATTTCTCCAGTTATTGGCCAACAAACACCAACTATTTTTCGCACACTTTATTAAATGCCCTAAGGCTTCAGAAGCCCTGCCTAAATAGTGACGTAGTGCAGTAACTGGGCCAGGGCATTTTGTCAAAGTGAAGCATCTTACCTAAGAGACTTTCCACCTAGGGGAGGAGCTACGTTTAGTCTGGGTTGATAGTGGAGGTTACGTCGAGTCTTCAATGCATGTGCACGTACAAATCCACTGTCGGTGCACTTTTCAGAATCATCTGTAAGCCATTTATATGTAAGGGTAATGAGTTTGAAATAAGATTTCAGTGTTTTGGGATCATAGATTGTCGATAATAATTGTAAATATACCACAGCAACATGTACGTTTAGGTAGGCATCGATTTGTTGGCACTGTAACTTCTAACGCAAACATCACTGCATTTGCGTGTTGCAAACTAAACTTCCAGCGGCATTTAAACGGCCCCCCCGAACTTTATTTCATATGCCACTCGCTTCTTAGTTTGACGCGGAAAGCGATGGATTTGCCAGGTTACATACCTGAGCTGTCGCCAAACGGGCTGGCTCGCAAGGTTAGCGTTCTACAATTCCAAGAACGAGTTGAAAAGAAACAAGAAAAATAGTCCGTTTGCCGGCCGTGACAGGATGTGGGCAAACGCGTACAATCCTGGGAATTTTTTATTGAAGCGATAAAGAGAAAAAAGGTGCGGATGTTTGGCCTACTTGCAATTTTCAAGTGTGGTTCATACCCATTGGCACGTCATAAGTGCAAATGATTTCTACCATAGTAAACTATCCATCACAAGTCCGCTTCTCACAAAATATATCAATCAATCAATCAATCACACATGTTAGACTTGTATTTGAAGGCAAGTCATTTAGTCAAAGTCATTTTTAACCGCTTCACATTTGCTCACCTGTCGCTGATGACATTGAGTGATTCTGACTAATTTGACATGGCAACACAGAGGCTGATACCTGACTGGAATGACTAAATACATAAATAAATAAGGAATACATTAATAACATCCACATATTGTCATGGGAGCAGCACAGCTGAGAGAAAGCTACCAAATGAAGGGAATAAACTATGAGGAAGAAATAACTACAATTTCATGGAACAAATGCTTGGTTATAGATGTAGGTCAGCGCTTCTGATAGTTTAGACCAGCAGAGAGGTTCTTGCTGGTCCACCACTGGTTAGTACCAAACGAAGATGGAACAATGTGAGATAAGCAAAGGAAACTTGTCAACTGAAGAAGGAAGGCTCGTTTTATAACTCGGAATTAAACCCTGTATGCGGGCAATGATTAGTAGTTCCAAAGCCATCCCGCAACTGCGTTTCCAAGCCCACAGTTGGCTAACCGTATATTAGCGACAACCATTTCCAGCGCATGTGCGCGCCTTCCTGCTCGGAGCCAGAGGGGTTCTCGGTGTGGCAAATGTTGAAGTGGTCCGGACGGGCCGGGAGCCAGCGTGCAGACACGAGGGGGTGGGGGGTGGGGGGGTTACTGCATCCTGTTTAGAATTTCCAGCTTGAGGTGAGGGAAACGTGGCGAGAAACACAATGAACGCAGGTTTGTCAACAACATGTCAAGTTGGGGTCAGTTTTTCTTCCTATGGTGTGCCGAGATGCCCCCTGAGGGCGCCGCATCGCATCGTCCAACTACGCTAGCGTTGCTTCGCTTGGACAAGAAACATCTGGTCTGAGTGGAAGCGAGCTGGCGAGGCAAGATGTGGAAGGAAGCCGGGTTGAGGCGGGAAATGTGGCCTACCGGCCCCAAAACGTGCAACATGTGCGTTAACCCCCTAAGCGGCAGATACAGTGGTGGCCTCCGCCCCAGAGAAGATGTTGGGATCGCAAATAAAAGATGAGAAATGCTCCCAAAAGAGAGAGTTGGTGAAGCCATTTGGGGACTAAATAAAATGAAGACTGATTAGTTTCATCAGACATGGCTCTGTGTTTCTCGAAATGTATTTTCTGAGACTAATTTCAAAAATGCCACCTCAAAGTCCACAAAATGGCAATTTGTACCTTGGAAGAAGAAGAATTCTAAAAAGAATACTTTGCCAATTCTTTCTAATATTTGGGGATTTTTCTTTTTTTTGCATTTTTCCATCTCAATACTTCAGTAAAAGGAAACTTTGATTCGCTCCTCTTTCATCTATAACTGCTTCAAACAACAAAGTGTATGCAGGAAAGTGGTTCAGATTGCACGATTTTCTGTGTCTTATGTGTTGTCTTATAAGTTTTCTTTTGATGGCGGCACGGGCACCTGCAGCGGCTCCTCTTGTTGCATGTTGTCTTGAGAGGGAAGAAGTGTCATCTGTGCTGTATGTGCAACATACAGCACATTGAACAATAAAGTTGTACTTGAACTTGAATATACTGTCCTGATGTTTCATGTAGTATTTCTTTACTTTTCATCTAATACGCTGTTTTTCTTTTCTTTTTTTTTAACGTGTTTTTCATGATTCCACAGCTACAACTAAAAGGTTTGATGTTTCAGGTTCAGCCTTTGTGAACAGTTGAGTGGCAAATGAAAAAGTGCAATAAATGTTGACGACGGAGGAAGACATATCAGGTATTGCCAATGAAATTGTGCAACGACGGCAGGCATGACTAACTCAACCGACTTTTAGGAGACACTTCAAGGTCAACGAGTCCAAGGTTTTTAAGTCCGCCCTGGCCCAGTCCAGGAGGCTCATTTTTATTTGACGCTTTTCTTGGAAATAAGTGACTTTCTCTGAAACCTTCCTCAGCTGAAGGTGTAGTTGCCATGGTGAGCATTTGATGTGACCTCGACGTTTGCTGAACCGCGCTGCCATTAAAGTGACGCAGAGAGCCATCATCCTTTTGGTTCGGCACTAATTGGCTGTTCTCCTTCTATTTTGATGTGTGTCCGTTATTTCGGGACAGTCATACCTCGGTTTTCGACCATAATCCGTTCCAGAAGGCTGTTCGAAAAGCGATTTGTTCAAAATCCGAAACTATTTTATTTGCCCATGACTAGGGGCTAATACACTATGCAGAAATATCATAAAAACAGTCAGATTTGCGTAAATCACAACAAACATGTCGGCTCACAATGAACACTACACGAGGAAGCGTTACTTCCTCGTGTAAGGAAGCCGAGAGGAGTGGAGTGGCATCTTCGGATTTGCTCAGTTTGGTCGAAAACTGGTTTTCGGTCATAATCCGAGGCGTAAAAATCTCAAATTTTCTGGTCGAAATCCGATTTGGTCGAGAACAGAGACGTTCGAAAACCGAGGTTTGACTATACTTTGCAAATATTTCATTTCAATTTTTTTTTTCGTCTCAGTGATGTATATTCTAATAAATTTGGATATATTTCCAATATTTGTGTGTTTTTGACAATGATGTCATTTTTATTGGCTTAGTATTGTAATTTCTTTTTGTAATTAGTATTGTAAGCATTTTTTAATTACATTTATTATTATTTATCCCCCCGTTTGCATTTTTCATCTGTATTGTATATTTTGTGATATATATATATATAGAGAGAGAGAGAGAGAGAGATACAGTATTTTCACACTTTCCTTTAATACATTACCTGAAATGTCTTTTAATGATGCTATATTTTTGTCCTTTGTGTGTCTTTCACCTCCTTGCTTTTGTACTTTTTGTCTAAGAGTTTATTTCGTCTTATTTTTTAATAGTGTCAAATTGGGATATTTCTTAGATATTTCATTTTTTTGTTTGATAAAAATTTGGTATTACTTTCCACGATAGCAATACCACACAATTTGAAGAGATCTACTCTTTCCTTTGGCTATGGATTAAATTTGATATTTTCTTGTCGTTTTGCTTCATGTGGTTGTGGAGCCATATTATGAAAACGTGTCAATAACCAAGTGTGCACTTTCATAGTTGGACTACATCGTTTGCAAGTGTCCACTCTTTAATATTCCGATTGCACTCGATCTCTGGAAAGTACTGGGAGTCGGCATAAGGTTCAAATTAAAGCGTGTTGTGCTGCCTGGCTCGCTTGTTTTTCTTTTTTTTTTTCTCTTTTTTTTTTTCCTTCCCCTGCCTGTCCATCGGATGTTTTCATAACCAAACCAAATGTGTGCTCAGAGTGGGCCAAAAGCACTCAGGAGAGAGAAGAGCCCTGAAGCCAAAAATGTTGGAGTCACATTGTTGAATTGAATTTCCGCTGCCCCGCGGATGTCCGTCAAGCTGTTTTGCCATCTCCTGTCAGCCTGTTTCACCCCCAGTCTTATCACAATCATTTTTGGGATTACCCGGCAGTAAAAGGTGACATTTATGCACTGTGTGGCTCCACCAGTAAGAGCCGCGGCACATACAGTATTTGACATGAGAAAAACACACCCGGCAAAACACGATTCCACAGAGTAAAGCGGTATCGAGGGAATGGTGATCTCGTCCCAATTTGCACAGGGCGAAATGTGAGTCCGTTTCGGTCAACATTTTGCCATTTTTCTATGATATGAATGGCAACAGCAGGATACACAAGTTAATTGGAATTTCTGCCATCTAGTGGAAGAGCACAGAATGGTTCTCCGTGTCACTGTATGTTACTGGCTACAAAATTACATTATATGGAGTTGATTAAAAAACAAAAAAAACACTCTTTAGACCAGACCTGGGCATTTTGCGGCCCTTTGGTTGACTCTGACCGGCCCGCGTCAAGAAAACTACAAAATAAATATATATTTTTATTTTACCTCATGCATCGATTGAATGTGCAGTTCTTTTATTTTGAAGTTGTGTTTATTTCCTGTACGTGCAGGTACATAAGGCAATGGGCGCTATTGAATTTATGTTGCAAGAAAGTGACAGTGCTATATCCCCCAAAATGTCTACTAAAAAAAAAAAGGTAGATGCAGAATGCAGGGCTTTCAACAAAACATGGACTGCAAGGTATTTATTTACTGAAGTCAGAGGCAAAGCGGTATGTTTGGTTTGTGGAGACCAGATTGCCGTGTTTAAGGATTACAATTTGAGTCGTCATTACGAGACAAAACATGCAGAAAATTATAAAAACTTGACTGATGCTGAAATGGCGCGGATATCGGAAGATTTGGTAGCTAAGCTACAAAAGCAGCAAGGGTTTTTTACCAAGCTTCACGCGTCCAGGAATGCAGCAACCACGACCAGCTTTGTGATATCCCACAAAATCGCTAAAAACAGTAAGCCGTTTACGGAGGGGGGAATTCGTCAAAGAATGCTTGGTGGACTCTGCAGCATTAATATGTCCGGAAAAAAAAAAGAAGCATTTGAGAAAGTCCCGCTGTCCAGGCGAACCGTGACGAGACGGATCGAGGACATAGCGGGAAATCTGGAGCTGCAGCTGCAACGCAAAGTTGCAGATTTTGACTTTTTCTCCTTGGCTTTGGATGAGAGCTGTGATGTCCGGGATACAGCCCAATTACTTGTATTTGTCCGTGGATTAACGGACTTCACGATTACGGAGGAGCTGGCAGCAATGCGTCCACTGAAGGGAACAACGACAGGGAGCGACCTGTTCACCGAGGCAAACGCGTGCATGGACACATTGGGACTGAAATGGGACAGACTGGTGGGAGTCACAACGGACGGTTGTCCAAATCTAACGGGGAAAAATGTAGGACTGTTGAAACGTATGCAAGATAAAGTCACTGAAATCAATGCAGATCAGAAACTGGTATTTTTGCATTGTATTTTACATCAGCATGTGTTGTGCAAGTCAGTGATTAAAATTAATCATGTAATTGATGTTGTAACTAAAATAGTAAACTTCATCAGGGCACGAGCATTGAATCACAGGCAGTTTGTTGCACTTTTAGAGGAACACCAGACTGAACATAATGACATCAGCTACCACACAGCTGTCCGATGGCTCAGCCTGGGCAAAGTGCTAAAAGAGTTTGGGATTTGAAATCAGAGATCCGAGAGTTTTGTGAAATAAAAGGCAAAGATATCCCACAGCTCTCTGATGAGGACTGGATGTCAGATTTTGCATTTGCTGTGGATGTGACTGCACTGATGACTACACTGAACACCCAACTGCAAGGCAAGGGCCTTTTTGTCCATGAAATGCACAAACTGGTGAAGGCTTTTATGACAAAATTACAGTTTCTTACAAGGCAACTGGAGAGCAACAACCTCACTCACATGCAAACCCTGAAAGAAGTCACACCATCAGCTAATCACATCCGCAGGTACTCATCCATGTTAAGAGCACTGCATGGTGAGTTTTCAAGGAGATTTGAAGATCTCAGAACAATGGAGGTTGAAATGCAAGTGATTTCCTGTCCCTTTACCTGCAATGTAGATAATGCACCCACTGATGTCCAGCTGGAACCCATTGACCTTCAGTCTGACACACTACTGGCTGAGCATTTTAAGTCACAATCACTGCTGGAATTCTACTCTTCTCTTAAGGAAGAAAAGTTTCCAAACATGAGAACACATGCGCAGAGGATGTTTGTTCTCTTTGGCTCTACCTACATATGTGAGCAAACATTCTCTGTGATGAAGTTTAACAAATCCATGTATAGATCTTCCCTCACTGATGATCATCTGTCAGCAGTACTTCGCATCTCCACCTCAGACTTTCAACCTGACTTTGATACACTTGTTAAAGACCAACAAAGACTAGATTTCTCTCATTGAATAAGAAAAAACAACTCTAAATGAGGTGATTTAACTACAAATAAAGTGTTTTTTTCTTTTTTTCTGTCTTTAGAAAGTTAAGAACCTCTTTCCAGCAACATATAAATCCTAAAATGCATTTTGGGGTGAATGTGACTGAAAATGATCACTAATATAATCATCATCATCACAAATGTTCACATTTTGGCAACCATTGTTTTGGAAAATGTTATTCAATAAATGCCATTTTTCCAAAGACAACCTCTGTTTTTCATTGCTCATAACATATATTCTTAAAAGTCTTAAAAGCGTGCCAAAAACGCAAAATACTGCTTTTTAAATAAAGAAATGCAATTATTATGTAAAATTTAGTTCAGCCTTTTGATCCGGCCCTCCATAATATTTTCTGGTTCGCATGTGGCCCGATGCAAAAAATAATTGCCCACCCC
>CAAKHF010013931.1:2409-14502 GCA_901007745.1 Hippocampus kuda
GCTTGTGTCTTCAGGTTTCATTAATGTTCGGGCGCTCAGGCTGTTGCTCGTCGAGGCGTGCATGCATATGTGCGCGAGTGCATGGTCGTGTGTGCGTGTGTGTGTGTGTGTGTGTGTGTGTGTGTGTGTGTGGCTGTTTGCAGTAATACGGTAAATAAATTGGCTCTTAGTTGGCCACCCATGTACTACATAAACAACAACAGAGTAAGGAGAAAGATTTGCATTTTCAAGCTGAAAATACAGCCAGTCCGGAAAGATTGTCTGTCAGTCTGTTTGGTTGCCTCTTCCACTAACACTTCCAATTCCTTCACTTCAAACTTCATTTTGGGCTTTTGGTGCTCTCCCATCTGTGACAACCATCAGACCTATCTTATACGCAAAACCATTTGTTTTCTTTTCTTCACAACTTTTACACCTGTTGTCAACAGCGCATGCAATCTGGTAGAGTGAGTCAGTCAAGTCAAGTCAAGTCAACTGTATTTATAGAGCACTTTCAAACAGCCATCGCTGTATACAAAGTGCTGTACATGGATCAATTGAACATATGTATGATAAACAGTAAAACAAATCGGTAATAAAGACGGTAGAGTGACCAATTACTGTCCGCTATCTGTAGATAATGCACAATACGAGCATGCAATCTACACTATTAGAGTGAACATGTAATTTACTTATTTGGGACCTGAATACATTTCTCAGCCCGCAGTGCAGTCAACCTCAACCCAGAAAGAAGGTTGGTTGCCTCGCCTGGTAATGATGTCGTTCATTGGAATGAAATTAAAGAGATATTTGGTGACTTGCATTCATGAGCGCTATTTTCTTTCTGCCCTTTTAACCCATACGATGATCTTTTTCCACAACAGGTGATGGTGACTAATGTTACATCGCTCTTGAAAACGGTAAAAGCGGTTGAGGATGAAGCCACGAAGGGGACCAGAGCTTTGGAGGCCACCATTGAACACATCAGACAGGAGCTGGCTGTTAGTACTGACACTTTTTTTTTTTGTGCCTCTGCCATCTTTTCCCTTAATTATATCCCACTCGCCACATTGGTCATTTTTTTTCTCTTTTAGCAGATACAGTTTTATCATGTTCACATTTTGTGTTTGCAACAGAACTTGACAGATCAACATAGGCCGCACATTTTTATGTACATTACTTACGCTATGTATGCGTGAAACAAATAGAGGCCATTGACCATTCTGATCTTTCACAAACATGCGTTCGCTGCACCAAGCGCTGGTTCAAACAAAGCTTCTCTGTCTTTTAGCGTATATTTTAATTGCAGTTTTTCGTAACGTCAGATGTTTTGGAGCCAATTCCCAATTTCGTATTAATGAAATATAGGAGGATTGGATTCATCGACATCATCCATGACTATGAATTTTTAATTTTATAGAATGTCCTTTTGAATGTCACATACTAATTGAAGCCATTTGTTCAATCAATAATACAGACATTCAGCAGCTCGGACCCACCAGCAACGACGACCACACCTGAGGAGTTCATTCGCATGACGAAAGGAATCACCATGGCGACGGCTAAGGCCGTGGCTGCTGGGAATTCTTGTCGCCAAGAGGACATCATTGCCACTGCTAACCTCAGCAGAAGGGCCATTGCTGACATGTTACACTCCTGCAAGGTAATTGGAAATCTCATATATACGCTGTTGATGATTTATAAAGTTAGCTAGTTTGTCTCTTGGGACAAGGCACTGATGAGTTGTTTTGTTAAACAATGGGTCTGTGAAAGATTTTTCTTCTTTCATGCATTTACACTCTTCACACTTTCATGCACCCTGTAACCTGATAACATGATAAGCTGTCCACTGTAGTAACTAACCACTGTCCCTGAAACGGTTAATGACCTTTTATCTCTTGAATCTGAATTGTCACTCATTAAAATGTTGATTCTTTTCATTCCTCCTCTTAGCAAGCTGCCTACCATGCGGAGGTCAATAAAGAGGTCCGGATGAGAGCGCTGCGCTATGGAAACGAGTGTGCAACGGGATACCTGGGACTCCTGGAGCATGTACTAGTGGTAAGTTGTCATGGGAAACTCATGCCTTGATTCTGTTAGGATCAGAGGGAGAGATTTTTTTTGAAGACACATCATCGTTCCATGATCCATTGATTTCCGAATCTGAAATATGTTTTATTTTGAAAAATTACCGGATCCTCTGTTACATCCGTCAACAGTATGTCACTCTTGACGCAGGTCAAGGCACGCTTCTCGGTCACGTGATAGGTTAAAGGTAAAATGAAACCCAGGAGCTTGCAAAATGAGTAAAAAACAAACGTCTTTGGAAAGTAGATTTGGGAAGTGGAAACGGCCCAGCCAGGAGACAGAAGAGGAGCCTACGACTTTCAAGAAAAACAAGGCTACATTTAATCGACAATATCAGGGGTCCTACTGAAAATGTGGATTAATCTCAATGGGTGATTCCCACAAACCAAGCCCACTCTGCATAATATGTGGTGATAGTAAATTGTATTTTTCATGCAATTTGTATTTTCGGAGTGTCTTATTTTGAAGGCACGTTAAAACGTCACCAGAGCAACCAGAGAGTGTTGCGGCCAGATAGAACATTTCTTGTGTCATGATTCGTGTTTATTATGATGTTTAGAAAATACCACAGGTTTCATGCAGGTCATATCATATTATTTTGTTGTATTTATCTGCCACACCTTAAAGGCCAGTCCCTGAAAATATTGTCTGACATTAAACCGGTCTGTGGGGCAAAAAAAGGTTGGGGGCCACTCCTCTCCAGATACATTTATTCCATTGACATCTTGTGCATTTTTTTCGACAGTTCTCTGGTGTGTGAATCACGTTTTTGTCAAAATCATCCCAGGGCTCAGAATTGATTTCACACATGACACAAATTTTGTCTTGCAGTAGGTCATTTGTTTAATAACGTCCTCTATTTCTTTTCCCCCCACCCACATTCTCTGCAAATGTTTTTTGAATTTAAACCTGTGGTTCATTGATATTTGTGCAAAGCCGGTGAGTATGCAACATGACTAATCAAACAAGTGTGAGTTGCATTGGTTGAAATCATCTTAGTTCATATCATAACATGTCTGTTAACAGCGTGTTTGTTGATGTCAGGCTTTTCCTGATTTTGGATGTGAAAGTTGAACGGAACTAATATAAGAAGGGAGGAGTGTTAGGGAAATTATACTAAGAAAAAATACCGTATTGGCCCGACTATAAGACGATGTATTTTGCATTGAAATAAGAAAAAGTGGGGGTCGTCTTATATTCGGGATCTAGACATTATACCCATTCACGACGCTAGATGGCGCCAGATATCATTGAAGCGAATGCTGAACTTGACTCCCCAGGCCAAAGAGAACCCCTGTCACGAAGAATAAAAATAAAAATAGCAGTAGCACGAAGAAGAAAAATAAAAAATAGCGGTAAGAAAGAAAAGAGAAGAAAATAATAGAAGAGATAACAGAAAATGGAGAAACGTAGCGACAATCTGGAGAAAAGTGGGTCGAAGATTGGCCAGGTTAACCGGCAGCTGAGGAGAAGTTCTGATGTAATTTCAGAAACCAGAAGCCATTCATTTACGAATGTGATTGCACCTTAATTTACATAGTTTACAATGTTCAGATATTAAGATTTGAATGAGGCAAAATAACATGCTTTTTCTCTCAAATGTATTGTTAGAATCATTTGTTTCAGATGTACTGTAATTATTTTCTGTATAAAAATTTAATTTAGTGTTCAAAAAGTCTTTTTTCAAACTTGAGTTTTGAAAAAGAGGGGGTCGTCTTATAATCAGGGCCGTCTTATATTCAGGCCAATACGGTAATCCTTGACGTTGTGAGGTCTTACACTTTGTATCCCTTATGTGACCCGTCGAAGCAAGATGAGTTGGAATTCGATCGTGTAAATTCCGAGATACAAGGCAATAATAATAATAAAAATATTTTCCGCTTTTTATCAATTAAGTTTGGCCTTCCCGAAATAAACAAAAATCGCATTATCTAAATGGTTCTCGACAAAGGAGTCAGTAGTTATCGCAAAATATAGCAAAACAATGCGGAGAATCCGCAACATACAGCTATCAGTGGAAAGCTGACGGTTCCCTTTTGCTAGTTTTGTTAAGCGCTTTGTTACAGCTGCCGCTGTTGTGAAAGCGCTATATAAATCAGCATGTATTGTATTGTATTTGTAGTCATTTTAATAATTCTGCGTGATTATGAGCTAAAATTAGAGCAGGAATCAGCATTATTTTCCATAGATTATCACCATGAACTCTGGCATAGCAACAGTTGCTATGCCAGAGTTCATGACCTTAACCCTTTCTGGGACAGCGGTTACTACAGTGGACAGCCTATCATGTTATCAGGTTACAGGTTCTCATAATTGATGCATGTAACGGTTAAGGCCCTGATTGGTCTATTGCCGTTCTTTGAAGGAGCATAATGCACAAATATACACCAGCGCTCTGTCGTAGCCTCACTAGCTGCCGTACCTATGTGGCGGCCATTATAGCACGAGTGATTTTCCCTCCAAAGGTAAACGCTGACGTTGAAATGAGGCCGTAACTCGGCCATCCACACGCATCGAAGTCACAACTTTGACCCTCCTATAGGCATGCGACACAAAGGTGGCGTTTCGTACTGTACCTTCCCGTTCATATTTTTGATAACGATGTGATGACTAGCGTAGCGCAATGGTTGCTATAGAATTGGGAAGCTGCGATCATGCTCTTTTTAACGATGCCAAAATATCATTTTTTAACTCTGGGTCAGTGTGACTCATTTTGCTGTGGCAGGTCATTTATGTTTACATGAGCACATTAATTAAAAGTCACTGACACAGTTTGTCAAATGCTTGTTTGCTTGCACTGGATCCAGTTTGATCTTTGGCCAAACAGCCTGCCTTCGCATCCAGTATTTGTTTTCATATATGTTGAATTTCCGTAAATACATCTGTTCGGTAATTCCATTGAAGAAACTGGAGCATGGACAGAAAGTTGACGTTGATATTTGATCAGTGGCAGTGTATACATGCAGCAAGAGTCGCTTTCAATCATTTCGTCTGTGAGTGTTAATCCAACATGTTCATATGAAGATCTTGAACCCTTTCAGGAACAACGGTAGACATCTTATCATGTTATCAGGTTACAGGTTATCATTATTGGTGCATGAAAGGGTTAAAATTCTCTCTAGGTTTTAAGGAATACAGTCCATTGAAACCTGAACATAATGTCAGTACTCGCCCATAAAGGCAAAATTTTTCCTTCAACTTTGGTGTCGTCGAACGTACATTATGTCCTCAGCTATAGGTAATCCTTGAATTTTGTCTACTTCTTCGAGAATCCTGCGCCCTCAAAAATTTTACTTGAATCACGCAAATTAAATATTCATGAGAAGAGCAACGTAGGCAGTAGAATTAGTCCGGTACTTTAGTCATCAATTGTTTTCTCGTGAATTTATTTGTTAAGGGTGATTTAAATTGTGCAAATTACATGTTGTTGTTGTTTTTTCTACAAAGATTGCTTCCTCTTGTCACCTTGCTACGGACAAAATCAACAAAACTGTTTGACCTTCACTTATGTTAAATTCAGTAATCTTTTACCCTGTTATTTGCAAGTTATTTTAGGTCTGCCTGTTGAATCCGGTCAATTTGGCTTTTTTGTTTTGATTGTAAAAATTCTCTTTGCATCCACTCGAATAAATTCAGTTTAGTAAAAAAAAAAAAAAAATCAATGGTCCACTGGCAGGACCTTTTTATAGATGTGATCTGAGTCCGTCCTTCTGTTCCAGACACTTGAAATGGATTGACCGCCTTGTCCACACCCAGTCGATCTGGTTCTGAAACCGGACTATCCCTGAGGGTCTCAACGTGCTGCTTAGCAACATAGCTTGTTTTTTTGTTTATCTTCTGTCAGGAGCACGTGGCGCTATAGCAGATTTTTACCCTTTCACAACAGTTACCCTCCTCACCTTGAGAGAAATGCTAAATTAAATTCACACACAAAATTGTTTAACTTGGGGTTTACAAATGTCCATGTTGAATTTCTGATGTGTAGCAATGCTTTTGAAGCTCAAACAACAGGAGTGGTCCCAGTGACTGTTTTTTTTCCGAGTGTGAGAGTGTCGGTTCATTTGTGAGCTGTGTGTGAGTTTGTGTGTGAGCTGGCATGTGCGCCGGTTTGGCTTGTTGCATGCGTTCCTGTACTATTGCGTGCACACCTCTATCTTGTCATGACAACACATCTGAAAAAACCCGAGCCGGGTACAGGCTGAGTCAAGTTAATACTTTGCAGCTGTCAGACACTTCTCCAACTTGAATAGTTCATGTCTACCTAGGACAGTTTGAGGACACCAACTGACAGTAAAATAAATAGCCTTGTTGCAATTATAGAAACCCTGACCAATTATGTTCACTGAATTTTTGAAATGGGTTTCCTATGGTATATGATCAAGAGATTTTGTCGTTTTACCGACAATGAAAAAAAAAATCAAGGGTTCGGCATACAGTATTAACGTCAACGTCAGCAAAGGCAATAGAAGCATTTTTTGTAGGGGGCAATGCACATCAGCTACATGGTGATAAAAAGTCTACACACCCCTGTTCAATTTCAGATTTTGAGAAAAAAAAAAAGACACTAAAAGAAATCATTTCAAATTTCTTCTTCCCAAAATGTGCTCTATAACCTGGATATACAACTCAACACAACAAAAAAATCTAATGCTGTGGTAGTTCTCAGCCAACCAATGCCTGTGCTGTGATATGGCAAAAAAATTATGTCAGAAAAAGCCAGCTAGAACAGCTGAAGTTTACTTGGGGTTAATCAGGGCCACTTGAAATGGTGGCAAGTGTGTGCTGACTCCCATTTAACACAAGTTGGAACGTGACTGTTTCATTATGAACCCAGCCACATACCCAGTTACAAAAGGGAATTTACTTTCGCGCCACCACGCAATCTTTCTGCGTCCCATCTTGAAAACATTACCCAGTGTGAACACGAGGCAAAACACACAAAGCTTAAATCCAAACATCACACAGGAATGTGGTATCAATTAAATATAAATTAAATATTGAAAATAATTCAGGATTTGAGCAAATGACAAAGGGTGGGATGAAAGATTACAAAAAGATCAGCATTTGTATGGTACATTAAATAGAATTGGGTTTTTTTTTCATGCCCTCAATCAGATTATCCAGAAGCCCTCGCATGATATGAAGCAGCAGTTGGCCAGCTACTCCAAAAGGGTCGCGGGCTCTGTCACCGAGTTGATCCAGGCTGCAGAGGCCATGAAAGGTATTGTACCCGCCACATAAAAGCGCAGTCGCTGGACAATATTGTCACTTGATTCTTTAAGATGTCTGTTTGTCCTTTTATTCATGACTTTTTTTTGTGTGTGAATGAGTCATTTGTATGCTTTACAAAACTATATTTAATGTTTTAACATATTAGCTATGTGAATAATGTATCTTTAATTAACAAAAGCATCTGTTGGAGAAAATAATCTCAAGCGAAGTGGCACAATTAGCTTTGGTTAGTGGCTAATGCTAATTAGCCTAGCAGCTGCTGACTCCATACAATACAATACACCCTGATTTATTTAGTGCTTTCACAACAGCTGCAGCTGTAACAAAGCGCTTAACAAAACAGTGAACATAAAGTAAAATTATAAACACAATAAACACAACACATAACATAAAACACAGTCATGCACTTTGTTGTTAAAAGTAGCTGGCAGGGGGTAAATATCGTGATACTTTGGGCCTCTGGAGTTCAGGGCAAAAAGAAAACTGTCTCCTAAGTCCCCCTGGAATGTCTGACCGCCATCAGCTCAGCAGTTTGTTGCATGGTAGAGGTCAGGCAGCAAGTCCTGTCTCTTTCAAAATGTGCCATTCTGGCTCCACTCAGCAGAAGCACATACAAACTCACATTACACCGCCATATTTAAAGGTGGGTTTTGCACATACTGTAGTTCTAATGGTTTTCACCATGGAAAATTTGGGAGAACACCCAGTCATGTTTGAGCAGTGTGAACAGCAGAGGGCTTACAATGCGGCCTTGAGGGAAGCCGGTGCGAAGTGTGATCGAACCTGAAGTGTTAGATGTATTTAGTTCGTATTGCATAACATTCGTAGCTACAGAAGAAAAAGGTCAAACATTTGTTTGAGAATTGTAGTTTACTTTATTACATGATATTTAAAGACTTTTTTAATTCAACTTACACTTGACTATGTCACTGTATTTAAAAAATAATAATAGAACTCATAAAAACAAAACAAAAAAATAAATGATATATTTTCAAAAATAAAAAGTAGCAAACCTGCTCAAAAAATCTAATTAAAAATGGACTGAATTGGGAAAACCAAACTCAAAATGAGATGAATTAATGAAAAATCAAAACGATTATAAGCCTGGTTTCAGTCTACTTTGTTTCTCTGCATATATATTAATTTTACAAGGTCCCCTGTTTGTTTTTGCATGTGTGTTTGGTTATATGACACAATCCTGTGCTTGCTATAATAGTGTAATAAAATGTGTCTTTGCGAAGTTGGTCGAAGCTTGTGCCATTGTCTTCCAAAGTGCTGGAAACATTCTGAGTGTGTTGTAGGCACTGAATGGGTGGATCCTGAGGATCCTACTGTCATCGCTGAGAATGAGCTGCTTGGAGCAGCAGCAGCCATTGAAGCAGCTGCCAAGAAACTGGAGCAACTGAGACCTAGGACCAAACCCAAGGTTTCTTTTTCTTTTCTAAATAATATAGTGTGTCCACTCAGAATCAATGTCCCCCGCCTTCCACGGGACGTGGGAAAAGCTCAATTTATAAAATAACAAATATGTATGTACGTACATGATGTAATGTAATATAATAACAAATAGCTATATTTGACTAACAGTGATTGTGTTGTGCAATTGAGCAAGAAGGGACCCACTCTAATGTTAATGACATAATCTCGCAAATATGGAAATGCAAAGAAATATATTCTGAAAGTGGATTTCTATCGGTTGGCTGCTCTACTTTGGGCTTTCGTCATCTTTTTCACCTTTTTTACCTTGCTTGTTTACATTCCTGAGCCTCAGTGTGTTTCTTCTTCAGTCTGAAGATGGCCATGGATGCACAATTTGTATTGATTCAGAATCAGCTGTTAGCAGTCTGTGCTAAGTTTACGGTAAAACTTAAAAAACATGAAAATCTGGCAATTAATAAAATAATTGTTTTAAAAAAATAGATCGAAAAAGTGTCAAACTGCGACAGTGTATCAAATCAACCCGAGACGTGAATATATTCTCTATTTTTGCACCCCTAAAAGATTTAGTAGCGTGTCCAGTCCATGGCATGACGGATTGTATGTCTCTCATCTTGTTATTCTTGACCCCTGTGCGCAGTTGTGAACTTTCCAAATGAGGGCACTTTTTTGTTTTTAACAACTGCTTCGCACCTCATCACAGCTCTTGCACATGATGTGTTTATTGACTGTTGGTTTCCCCCTCCTTAAACAGGAAGCAGATGAGAGCTTGAACTTTGAGGAGCAAATTCTTGAGGCCGCCAAGTCTATTGCTGCAGCCACCAGTGCTCTGGTCAAAGCTGCTTCGGCAGCACAGAGGGAGCTGGTTGCTCAAGGAAAGGTAATGCTTACCCAATACATGTCAACTATCACACAAAGCCCACGTCCATTTATTTAGAGTTTCCCCCCCTTCGATTGGATTTGCCTTAAACATGCTCATACTCCTTAAAACAGACATTTATTTAAGTCTGTTTTATCCTCAAATCTTAATCATAACTATGATGAATGAATCATCCATTGCCGAGCAACACATAAGTACGACATAATAACGACATGCCATTCTGAGCCTTTTGACACATTTACAGGTGGGAGCTATTCCAGCCAATGCAGTAGATGATGGACAGTGGTCTCAGGGTCTGATTTCTGCCGTGAGTCTTCTCCATCCAGTTTGAAATACTGTATCAAAGAATGTACTCGCCAATTTTAACATGTCAATGCCTTTGGACTCCTTAGGCACGAATGGTAGCTGCAGCTACCAACAATCTTTGTGAGGCTGCCAACTCAGCGGTTCAGGGACACGCAAGTGAGGAGAAGCTCATATCTTCTGCCAAGCAGGTGGCAGCCTCGACTGCTCAGCTTCTAGTGGCCTGCAAGGTCAAGGCTGACCAAGACTCCCAGACCATGAAGAGGCTTCAGGTTAGCACTGCATGCCAATGCCAACTCCAGTAATACCTAAAATGTCTTTTTTTGAAGAAAAAAAAAAAGTCAGGTCAACCGTTATAACACGCTGCCCAGAACAACTTCAAAATAAAAGCATACCGAGGCATTGATGACCATATATGATTTTATTAGCTCAGATTTATTTTGAAGTTGGCCTTCTTACTGCATTGGTGGTGTGTCACTGTGATGCATCCTCAAAAATTGTTGCTATGCTTAGCTTGACTTCTTCTTCTTGGTTGTGTACACGTAAATAAGCAGAAAAAAATGTTTTGTTTTGGTTTGTTTTTTAAGTGAGGTACCTAGTTGACTTTATATTTGACTTTAATTTCATCCCACTTTGCGGCCCAGTGGCCAACTGGTTAGCATGTCGGCCTCACAGGGTTCGATTCCGGCTCCGGCCTTCCTGTGTGGAGCTTGCATGTTCTCCCCGCGCTTGCGTGGGTTTTTTTCCGGGTACTCCGGTTTCCTCCCACATTCCAAAAACATGCTTGGCAGGCTAATGGAACTCTCTAAATCAGGGGTGCCCATTACGTCGATCCTGATCTACCGGTAGAGCTCAGACAGGTCCCAAGTAGATCCGAGGAGTGTCGAGGAGAAAAAAAAACAAACAACCATTTGTGTGTCTATGTACATGTTAGTAATATATATATATATATTTGTGTTAATGTACACTGCACTCTAATCATCCTATCAGTCTCAGTTTCACCCAAAAAAAAAAAATTAAATTAAAAATAAAATAAAGCAGGTAAATCTTGAGTTTATGGTGGTGCGTGATTACGCCACCGGAAGTTGTTAACACTCAGCAGTCTGCAATTGCAGCTTGTGATCAGAGCTGTTGCGCTCTATCTTTTATCGTCATTATTCTCATTCAGAGTTTGCTTCGTGTACAATTCACCGAGGGCACGGGCAAAGAATAGGAATCTAGGAGGGCCCAGGGAAGCATTTTAAAATGGTATGTGTGAGCTACGATAGTTAACAGGCTGCAAAAGTGCGTCGCAAACCTTAGTTTCAGGCTGTTTCTCATCATGGCGTGTGTGTGTGTGTGTGTGTGCGTGCACGCACGCGCGCGCATGCGTGCATGCCGGTAAGGGTAGATCCCGGGAGGTTAGTTGATCGAAAAGTAGATGTTCGGTCCAAAAAGTTTGGGCACCCCTGCTCTAAATTGTCCCTAGGTGTGAGTGTGAGCGCAGATGGTTGTTGGTCTATGTGTGTCCTGCAATTGGCTGGCAACCGGTTCAGGGTGTACCCCGCCTACTGCCCAAATGCAGCTGGGATGGGCTCCAGCACGCCCCACGACCCTTGTGAGGATGAGCGAATCAGAAAATGGATGGATGGATTAATCCCACCTGAAACATGAGACATAAAGTGGATATTTGTGGTGATAGTAGCAATACAGCCATCCAGACGGTTCATTTATTACTTGTGGCAGCAACGTGACCTAATCTTCAGTAAAGATCCCCAAATAAATGACAAGCTTTAAAAGCCTCGTGTCATTTCCCCCAAAATAATTCTACCTCTTCCCACATCACTCCTCTGTAAACATGAGATGATAAAAATATGAGCTCCTTCGCACTGGACCATATTTACTTCTGTAAATACTGCCACGTGATGTCATACATTGTGCATGCGTCTCAACGTCGTGCTTTGGACACATGCCTGTCACATCACGGGCGCATTCCGTTCTCATTAGAAATCACATTTAGCATCATGCCCTGCTGTGTGAGCGTAGCCTAGTTGACTTTTTGGGCATTTTTCTTCTGAGAGAAAAAGTATTGTCTAAAATATACAGTGTTGACTTATAAATTTAATTTGTTCCCACATCACACAGAACCTAATCTCACACACACACACACACACACACACACACACACACACACA
>CAAKHF010013933.1:0-21675 GCA_901007745.1 Hippocampus kuda
TTTAATTGTGCTGTCTGAAAAAGGTAAATTAATACTGGCAAAAGATTTTAATAGAGCAATGGAAAAGCATGAGGATGTACATGTTTTTCAAATGAGTCAGTGCACACACACACACACACACACACACACACACACACACACACACACACACACACACACACACACACACACACACACACACACACGTGCATATCTTCCAAGTGGTTTCAAGTGTGGTGTGTGTGCAGCTGCTTTTTCACTCGAGAAGAACAAATAATTCTGTCAAATGTTTATGGTGTATTCTACAGTATATGCATTTCTGCATTTGGGTACAGCACAGTTCGTATGGCCGGGAGCTCCCGAGCACATTGTCTTGACATTAAAGATGAAAAGAGTTGGCGTGAGGAGATGTTTGAGGACAATGAGAGACAAACTGTCACACTTCCGCTTCCCTCCTCGGATTTGACAGAGGCTGACTAAGTAATTTAAGATAGCATCTGGTCTCAATTTAGACTTGTTCAGAAGTTGGTCCGAAACATGAGTGCAGTCCTGAAGCGAGTCCCGAGTCTTTAGTTCAAATACAGCCAGTTCAGTCATAAACGTTTAGCTCAATACTTACGGTAGTACTCAACTTTAAGTTCAAGACTGAAACAGGTCCTAACGCTGAAGGAACTCTGAAACAAATCCGAAACCTTTAGTATGGTTCCGAAACGTTCATAAATCTTAAGTTCAACTCTGAAACAAGTTGTGGAACTTGACTTCATTTCAGAAGCGAATATTAAAAGTTTAATTCAAAAACAAGTCCTAAACCCTGAGTTCAGTTCTGAAACAAGTCAAAAACCTTTCATTCAGCTCTCAAACAAGTCCTACATCATTCGTTCAGTTCTGAGGCAAGTCATAAAACTTGAGTTCAATTCTGAAGTGAGTCATAAAACCTTGGTTCAGTCCTAAAACAAGTCCATCTCTACAAGTCAGAAAGCTTTAGTCCTGCTCTGAAAAAAAACCTTCAAACTCTAGTTCTGTTCTGAAGCAAGTACTACATGTTTACTTCAGTTCACATTTGGTCCAGCTCTGAAACAAGTCATGAACCTTCTGTGGACTTCTGAAGCGAATGATAAACCTTAAGTTCAATTCTCAGATCAAATCATAAACCCTTAAGTTCAATTCTGAAATGAATCCAAAACCTTTTCGTTCAGTTCTGAAGTAGGTCTTAATGAATTAGTCCAATTCTAAAATGAGCCATAAACCTTTACTGCGGTACTAAAGCTTCACATTTTAGACCAGTTCTAAAGCAGGTCTTAAAATTTACTCCAATCCTGAAGCTAATTCTTGCCCATTAATCCACTTCTACAGTGAGTCATAAACCTTTACTCCAGTACTGAATCTAGTTGTCATTCTTTAATTCAGTTCTCAAGCAAGTCATGAACCTTTACTTCAGTATTGAAGCTAGTTTTAACCCTTTAGTCCAGTTCTGAAATGAGTCTCAAGCATCCCTTTGAGTCCTGAACCTCTAAGTCCACTTCGGATGCTACTCGTAAATCTGTAGTCCAGCCCGCTAACTATTCCCAGTCGTTCAAGGTATGTCAGCGTCAACAAATCCGAGTCCTATTCTAGTATTTCGAAAATGCTTTTATAAACATGAACATTCCTCTCTTTTGAAAGTCCCCATTTCCTGCTGAAGCCTTGCTTTTCTTCCCGCCTAGCTTCTTTATTTAGTCCAGTACTGAAAATAGTACAAAACTAGTTCCAAAGCCGAAAACGAGTTCTAAAACCTTTGGTTGGGTTTTGCATGAAACAACGCGAGTCAAAGTGCTTGTGAAAACTGCCGTTCCCTCTGTTCAGGCTGCTTTCTTTCGCTCCCTGGTTTCTTTGTTTCCACGCCGATTAGCGAAGCAGGCGGCTGATATTTGAGACGGCACTCAACTATTTTTCTCCAACATTTTTCCCCCCCTCTCCCTCTCTCTGTCTCTCTCGTTCTCGTGACGCCAGCGAGGGAAACGAGACTAAAGTTTGCTCGGCACCTCGTCGCGGTCACATGAGATATTAAATAGCCACCGGGCAAGAAACGAGAAAAGTTTTCAAGTTTTGTTCAGATGGAAGGAACCGTTACACCTCAGGACAAAAACCGGTCGGATCGCTTTGTCAAAATCGTCACGCCTGCAGTCTTGCCGTATAAAATAAATATTTAACAAGAAGATCAAGGCTGATATTTACGCAAGACAAGACAAGAGAACTTCGACTGGTCCTCTTATTAGGATAGCACGTATTCTCTCAAGTCGTCCTCTGGAGCTTAACCTTAATCTTTAGCCCACTTCTGTAGTAAATCCTTACATCTACAATGAAGCCCCACTATGTCACAGTACACCTCTCTCCCCCGTTTCATCACAGATGAAACACTTTTTGTCGGGTAGGGAGGGGGTGGTCATTTTAAAGGGAAGTTGTAATTAGGCATGGCCCGGTTCCCGGTTTGGCGGTCTGACGACACGACACAATTTGAAAACTGTTAAACTTTCCAACAGCGATACAAGCAGTTTTTTTTTTCTGGTCGAGGACGGATATCACATTGCAATAGCGCCACCCGTAACTCAGACAAACTTCAAGCTGACATTGATTAGAAGAAAATCTTTGTTTACTTGATTTCAACTGATGACGACTTGTAGTCATTAAACAAGTATCAAGTCTGGATACCTTTATTCGAATATTTTGAAAAAATGGAAATAATTGAGACAAGAAAAAAAAGTCTCCTAATTGTTGCACTACATTTTGATTGTATTTATTACGTAAATTGAAGGTCTACTCATACGCTACAAAGGCGCATTTTCAGTGTTGTTTTTTTTTCAATCGTCCAAACATTTTAAAATACAATTTATTGCTGTAAATAAGCATGAAACTGTGCGACAACATAGCAGGCAGCACTCAGCTCTAGTGAAGCCCATGCATCGGAATTGTAAGTTGCTTGCGAGCGGAGAGAATATTTGCCTGCGAGTTTTGTTTTGTTCTCTTTGTGTCTGTACGAACAAATCAACCGCTTGCGTGCGAAGTTATTGTGTTGAATAATGCAAAATCAACTTTGAGCCAATTACTCTATTGGAGAATGGTGTCACTGGTAGAACACTCGATTCTAAAAATACTAGGATAAAACAATAGCATAAAAAGGTATGTTAGTCTCTCGTCTTTCAGATGTCGACAAATTTTGTCGCAAGATCCATTAGCCAGCCAATGATATCGTCGTTTTACGTTCAGCAGATGCGCTTGTTGTGCTGAAGCTCAAGAGTAAAAGTTGAGTGCCGATGCGGACAAAAGAGCAACACAAGCGGCGTAAAGTAGACTTCAAAGTAGAAGAAAGTCATGTGAACTTGCACTTCTATTAATAACTCAAGCCAAATTGACCATCTAGGAGGAGGAGAGGAAAGGCCAGAGATTCCATCCGGCCGCTCTCACCACTTGACACTTCCTATGCCTCTCTTAACCAACATCCTTCCTCATTCACAAAAACTCCACATCATCATCATCATCATCATCATCGTAGGGCTGTATGTTCGCCTGCCGTCCGTGAGCGTGCTTGAAACTGTTCAATGACACCCCAGTTAGAGTTTACCAACCAACTTAACGCACAACAAAAACAATAACAAACTTTGTATTTGTAGAATTAAATACAAGACACGCTTCATTTTAAAAACATTGCCAGCACTAATGCGAAAATCAGTGCAAAACCCCGTTGACATGCTAACGGGATATTAAAATCGACTTGATGAGTCCTACACCTTCAAATGCCATTTGGCATATTCCAAAAAGTATTATGAGACTGACAGCATAGCAACAAAGTGCAGTGTGACTGTTTTTTTTAAATGATGGGTAAAGTTGTCATTAGCACATAATTGTTGTTAATGGGCATCATAATCTGCCTTTGTGCGTCGTAGCTGATATGAATCTCTTCAAACTAGCAGGATCAGGTCAAGTCATTAGCATTTAGCTAATTTTGGACTTGTCAGCCATGTAGTTTCCCCCTGCAACGCCGTATTGTCAAACATACATCGCAATTATCAACCAGGTATTTTCGCTCCTTTTCAACTTGTTTGGGCAACATAAACCATTATTTTTTTCTCATCGCATGTTGCAGCCCTAACAAGGTCGCACTGAGGGATTTACGGAACAAAATACGGTCAATCCGTAACAGTTTAGGGCTTTTCATCATTTCCTTCCCAAAAAGAGGAGTGTTGTAAAATAAATTGTTCAACATGGAGGCATGAAAAAACACGAGGCTATGATGGTGGTTTAGACTCTCAGTAGTTGAACATATATACGTTTTTTAAATCAACAAATAATCGTTTTATTCATCGTAGTTTCAGTCTCAATAAAAATACTTTGTTTTCCCATAATCACCTTCGTAAATACTAAACTTCCGAATCGAGATTCCATTGCTTTGTTTTGCGGATTTCGAACATGTCACGTTAAAATGTGAACGTTATCTTGTATAAACGTCAGTTTTTTTGACATTTCTACAGAAAGCTATTTTTTCCTTGTCCCAATCCATTGTTGGTCACTTTATGCCCTGACGTTGACTGGCGACCAGTCCAGGGTGCTGCAAAGATTGGCGGATGAAAAAAATGACAAGCAGCCAAGACATCAGCCGCTGCTTTTGTTTGGTTACCTCTTGGAAGAAGTTCTCCATGTCTGTCTCCCGCTGTTTATCTTTATCCCAGGGGCCAGGTCGCGCGCTCAGTCCCGCTCACGCGCGGCTCCACTCATTCCACGTCGCTCCACCGCACGTGCAAATACAATCCGTCTGCAAACGTTTGGAACGCTTTCCGTTGATGCTTCTTCTTCTTCTACTCCTTCCAAACTTTACCGTCCTTCGGTCCTGTGCGCGTTCCCGCCCGCCACGCGCCCGCTACTTCGTACGGCCAGGGTGCACGAGCTCGTCCCCGCCGGCAGGCCAGGCAGCAGCACACAAGTCGCCGCGAGGCTGCTCCGAACTTCTGAAAGTTTGGTCTTCTCACTCTCCTCGGACAATGAGCATCAAGTCCCGCCCCTGTCCTCAGCCCCCTCCTTCTCACCCCCTTCTGCCACAGCCACGCGCCCCTCGGACGCCTCCTGCTGTCAACATGTGGCGCCCGTGCCTATTCCACGTTTTAAACAGATGCTATCGCGAGATATGAAGTCAAGTGACGTCGTCGCACGAAAGTCAATATTTCTTTCGAATCTTTTTGTTTATTTTTAATTAATACACGATATCCCAAACCGTTGCGTGAGTCAAAATGATGTAAAACCAAAAATTATGTTGATAAAAATGTGGAGCCCCCAAAACAATATTTAAAAGGTAAAACGTGTATTTCCGCTCACTAATATCACGTGACTATTTGCAAGTGCGACGAGTCCATTTACTGTGGTTTTAGAGATTTTTCTACCGGTGTTCAAAACAAGCTAAGTCACGTCCGCAAGCGAAAGTAAACGCTTCGTTTATTATTTAAAAACATAATAACATATTAAGAGTTGAGTTTGCTTGCTCGCACGGAAAGTGGCGCCAGCCAGATAATGTTAGCTTTGTGCTAGCAGTGCTTGTCGCCACTTGTGTGTTGGACTTTTTGACAATTTATATTATTGTATTCAGGATTTGGAAAATAAGATGATTTTTTTTATCGGAATCTCAGAAGAAGACATCTCCTGTTTAATAGATAGAAGACAAATTGTTCACTCACAGGATTCAGTAGTGAATCTTGGTGGCGCTCAGTGCAGTTTGAAAAAAAAAATAAAATAAACTCATGTTTTAGTGTGAGTGGCAATAATTTGGGCAACACAGCACATTAACATTCAAAGATTAAGGAGAATTCAACATACTAGACAGTGTCAAGATTTTAACTCTTTAACAGTGATTTTAAAATGGAAAGAATTGTTAATTGTTGAATAGAACCCCATTCAGCCACTGAAAGCCACTCGTCCGTCTTCACCATCTCTGAAACATATTTTTTTTCCTCTTCCTTTCTTTTTCTCCTCCCGTTGTTATTGTTTGATGGGTCATCAGTGTCGCCAAACTTCCCGTGAAGGCAAAACAGGAAGTAGAAGACAAACATTTCCTGTTTGGACTTCTAACGATGGAAGATGATAACGGTGCAAAGTCAAGTGAAGTGTGCATGTGCGCGTGTAGTCCACTTGAGTCCCACCTGGTGGAATGTTGAGCAGAGGTGGGGCACTCAAGTCGGACTCCATTTTAAGATTTGATGTTTGCTCTGCCAAAAATTGACTTGGTATTCATGAGACTCGGCTTGATTATGACTTCAACAATAGGAGATCGGTTCGCAGCTATTGAAAAAAAAATATGTTGGTGAACACTTTAGTACAGCTAAAAAATACAAGTTGAGCGATAGTGTTTAGGCTACATTGGTGCCTTGACCGACAAGAGCATCCACTTGGGAGTTTATCGAGATGCGAGCCGCCCCTTGATCTGTTTTATTTTTTGTCTGCAGATTCTAGTGCACTTCTAAACTCCACCACTACATGGTGGCAATAAATTTCACAGCATCTGGCCACCATCAAGTCACATCGGTTTCCTTGCAGCTGAAGGACAATGGCAGTTGAAGGCGTTGATGTTTCGCTAACTGCCACGAGACAGAGGAACTGAATTGAGTGCAAAGTAGCTCATGTGGAAAAATATGAGAGAGAAGCTATGATTTGATTTATGACCTGCTTTACCCAAGTCCCGACTTGAGTTGCTTGATTTTCGCTATTCCAACGCGGGACAGAGATTATTTAAATTCACAAAAACAAACAAAACAATTAAAATTGATGAAACATTTTCATAAGCGAAATAAAATAAACATGAGTTTAAAAAAAAGAAGACGTTTGAACAGTGGTTTGAGAATTGCATCGAACTGTAATACCCAACATTTAATGTGACCTTTAAAAAACCTTGCACTTAAAAATACTGCATGAATGAAATCTAAAAAACAAAAACGAATTAAAAAGTAAAACATAGCATTGTTGGAAAAAAATACAAATTAGCAAACGTGTTCTAAAACCATATTAAAACGTGAACTGGGGCGGAAAAAAATTGTCAATGCTGCCATCTGGCGTACAAACCAACACACTACATGATCCCCGAACAAGATTTCTTTCTGATTTCCGTGTGTGAGCGTAGCGAACAACAGGGGACGCGCTCGTGCAACTAAAAGGCGTTGACAGTACGCCGGTTATAATTTATGAAGGAAACGTCAAACTGACCTCACAAATGTAAGCAAGCACTTCGTATTTAAGGAGTCATTTTGCAGCATTTTATTGAAATACATACATAAGGAGATAATGGGAATGGGATATATCAAATAATTTTGGGATGTTCTGGAAGGCAACACTTAACGTAACTTGACGGTTAGAGGTTTTTATTATTGTTGATAAGAAAAAAAACAATTGTTTATCACGGAAGCGTGTTGCTGCCACGGCAGACCGAAAAAGTTTAGTATCATGAACTTGTTACTTGATCAATTTAACGAGTTAACGCAATAAAGTTCGTGTTATAAAAACAAGTGTTTTGTACGGAAGGTTGTTGTCACCACAATAGAATAAAAAAGTTTAGGATAACACATAAATTTCACGTGAAACCGTTTCACGCTTTACGTAATAAATTTCACGTTTTAACTTGACAAGCTTGACTTCCGCATTTGGCAAAACAAATTTAAGCGTCTTTCTTTTTCAATCTTAAGTCTTTTTAAAAACGTGGCATTTTTACGTTAATTATTATTATTAATGACTACTACTACTACTACTACTATATCATAACCAGTCGTTTTATAGAAGAGCAGATCGTTCGGTAGCAAGTAGCTTTGATTTAGAATACACAAAAATCAATCAAAAGGAGTCGTCATTGACTTAAAAAGGATGAAACTGATTATGTTTCATATGCAATTCATCACATTAAAACGATTCTGCTTATTCTGATTCTGGACTAAAAATGTGAACCATACCATGTTAGAATTTGGTTATGAACTTTTTTCATATGCGCGGCAGCAATACGGTTCTGTAGGATATTCCTAAACGATTACAAGTCATTCTAAATAATGATGTCGTTTTGTTTTCGCTCGCTCTCGGATCCAATTCAACAGATGCACATTGACGCTATCCGGGCGCGTCTGACGACCTGCGGCGCGCGACCGCACGCAAGGGGCGCGTGCGTGTGCGCAGCCTCGCACGCGCGCAACAGAGCCGAGCCGAGCGCGTCACGCACAAGCACGCACGCAGCAGACTGAAGAGCAGCCAGCAGCCCCGCACACAAGTTCCGCCTGCAAGGTAACAGCCGCTTTCTTCATTCTCCCTCAAAATGACGCTCGTTATCATCATCATCATTGTGGAAATCGTCTTTTGTGCATTTTGTCTTTTGTGAGTCACACGCGCCGAGTGACCGGCGGACAAAAGATGCGGGGCCGAGACGCACGGCGGCGTGGACGTCAGGGATATCCCGTGGGAGGGGGCGAAATAGGACATTTTAATACATCAAACACTTTGCGCGCCCAATTGATTTTATTAGTGGAATTTATTCTCATTTTTATTTTTCCCATCTTTCCCGGCGACAAGGGAACGTGCACGAGCGTGAAAAAAAAGGGGCGTGTGCCGCGTGCTGGTGAAGGGGCTGGGGCGGACACGCGCTCGCTCGCGCTTGTGGGAGGAAATATGCTGCAATCATATTCAAATATAGAAATGTCAATATATACAGAGTCGACCTAAATAGTGGCGCTCAAAATGCCTTTTTAGTGATCAGGGAGTGGGGAATGGGCGAATGATTGCGAGCGCAGCTGTTGCCCGCATTCCCCAATTATACGAGAAAAAAAATGTAATTATGAAGAATGGAATCGGCATCCATTTTTGCCGTGTTCGACGTCGTTCAGTCGGTGGGAGCAACACGCACGCACACGCGCCAACTTCATGTGTGTCTATATAGCGGTCCTTTGTTTGCAGCGACGCGCATGCGCAGTGTGCGCAGGGTGTGGATGGGAGAGATGCCACCTTGCCTGGCGGGGAGGAGGCTGGGGGGCATGTGTTACTCCAACCCCCCCCCCCCCGCGCCCACACACACACACGCACACCCGAGATCCTTTTGTGAAGAAGTGTGTGTGTGTGTGGGGGGGGGGGGAGGCGTTTGTTGTGTGCAAAATTCTGATTGGTCAGTCAATCAACGTTTCCTTTGGCCTCACGCCAGTCTGCTATGAATTTAAAATCATCATAGTCTGTCAATAATTTTGCAGGTTTGGACAAACCTGGACAAAGCCTTGAGGTAAGAGTCGCTTGGTTGATGATTTTTTTTTTTTTTTTGGGTGGGGGGCTTGAAAAAGGGAGCAGAAATTTGAGACCCCGCATCACGAGATGGCGCCAGAATTCCTCACAACGTACAGCCATCATCAAATCGCATTGGATTAAGGCTACAACAGATAATTATTTCATTAATCAGTTCATTGTTTTCCGATTAATCGAATTTTAAAAAATAGTTTTTAAATTTCCACCCTTTTATTTAAAAAAAACAGGACATTATTTCACACTGACAGTCCGTGAAATGCAGAAACACACTGATTATAAATCATTTTCCCGCTTTGGTCTAGAACGTATCAAACAATCGGCAAATAGAAAACAGATGTTTTCAAAACGTTTCATTTTGAAAGACACTATGAAAATCAAAATATTGCTTTTGCTTGAAAATAGTTATTGTTGACTTCAAATGTGGCCGTAAAGAGCTAAATTCCGAGTCCAGTCCAACGCAAATGTGTTCCGAACAAGATTTGGTCAAAGTTGTACTGGGATAAAAAAAACAACAAACCCCCCCCCCCCCCATAAACAGTTGACACCGACTAACTGATATCCATTTGGTGGCTAACGCTAATGACAGGCATGCTTCATATGCAACCATGTGACTTGAACAATTTCCACGCGTTGCCCTGCAGACTCTGAGATGCATCAACAACGCTTGCAAGTAGTCGAGAAAGCCCTGACACTCGTGGCTTTCTACATCGACCAAAACGGTCAAGATATGCACCTGTTACGACACTTTGACAAAGTCGCACACTGCTCGCAAAGATCGTGTTTTTTTGCAAATGCAAAATGGCCTCCACATCCTGGCACTTAAGCTCACAGGTCCCTCTGGTGCACTGCAACAACATCATCATGCGGGTCTCTCCAGCAGCGTTAACACGAACGACTGCATGTGTGACATGTGCAAAGGAACCCTCCCCCTCCCCCACCCCTAAAAAAGGAGCTCAGGTTTTGTGCTCGCTTTCATGGAAAAAGCGTTTTAAGCAATGGTGGGAAAATTCTGCTCATCCCAAAAATGTCACAGTATCTTTAGGAAACATCTTGCAAATCGTCAAACCTATCACACCTCACGCTCAAGACATCGGGGCATGACGAGTTTGAAAAAGATCACCTGAGAATTTCTTCTATACATCATGATGTTAACAACAAGCAGCAATTCAAACAGTCATAGCAATCAGATGAATGAGTAGCTTTACCGTGATGGATCAAATGAGATGAAAATAAGCATTTCAATATTCGTTAATGCCATTTGAATGTTGAATGAATCGAAGAATATAAATCATTTATGGTCACTGTACGCTGCATCCTGCAAGTGTTTGCTGTTCAGCATTTGCATCTTCGCAGATTTTTTTTTTCTACCCATCCTTTGCTTCTCGCTAAAATTGTCGAAAGCAATAAAAAGATTCATTCGGGACCATCTGGTGGAATATTGGTTTTGCCGCCAGGTTGATATATACGGAGACGTTTTTTTTCCTTCCTTTTTTTTTTTTGCAGTTTTCCTGCTGACGTTCAAGCAGCAGGTTGCGTTGGCAGCCATGTTCTCGGCCAGCCATACCTCCCCCATCCCCTTCAAAATCACCATGGAAACGGCAGCACCGTGGTCACGTGATAAGCCCTTGTTCATTCATCCCCGCTGCGTTACCGTGTGCCAATCTACGCGCGTGTGTTCGCGTGGCGGTGCGCGCGCATACGTCCGTGTGTTTGTGTGTACGCGTGTGCGTGTGAGCGCAAAGCTGGTCATGTGATCAACAGTTTTCCGCGGCGTCCATCTTAATTAAGCATCTGGCGGCGCGATGCAGATGAGAGCTTGCGCGCGTGCACGCGCGTGTGGGCATCACCACGACTGGAGTTTTAACGAAAATACACTAGTACATTATTAAAGGAGTTGAATCTTTGACATGACAAGGTTATTTCTTTAAGCAAATAAATGTAAAATGCCATTTTTTTAAAACAATAACTGAAATTACATTTAATTGTAGTGAAATTGTCCTTCATTTTTGTCTTCTATTGAGGCAAATTTCAAACGTTATATTGTTATATATTTAAAAAAAACAATGATAGCTATTAATAAAACGAATTAAAAAAAGATGAAAAACACTCTAAAGCTAATTGAAAGAAAATGAATTAGCAAAACAAAATGACAAAAAAAAAACTATGATCAAAGTATTAAATGTTTAATTTGGCTCCAGTTTGTGCCATTCAGGGCATTTTGAGGAGCTTCATTTCGACAAAAGAAATGCCTTACAACCGGTTTGGGACATTTTTACACATTACAGTTTGTTTTGGGGGTGCGTCAATTCCTCACGAATTTGGATTTGGAATCCATTTCCTCCATGATTGATACCACTTTTTTTCATCAAACTGATACCAATACAAATATTCATTCGAGTATGACGCGATACCTCTGGCAAGGCGTATCAGTGGGTGGTATCCGCAACGTTTACGAGTACCCAGTACTTTGACATCAGGCAGGCATTTTAAACAAACTCGTTTTATCACCTTTAAAGTCTGTACATACTGTAGCATGTGTGTTTGATGTGTGCCTTTAAGGGGCGTGGCCCGGCCAGTGATGTCTCATTGGCTGGCTGGTCTGCGTGCAAGTGTTTGGATGTGAGCTGTGGCCTAAAGCAGCTTCATACGTGCGTCTTCATTTTGCCTCTGTGTTTCTTCCCATCAACAAATTTGCCAACAACTGTGGCTCTCCTTGCCCACATGCCAGGGCATCTCCATACATGAAGTCACTCTGTTTTTTTTTTCCCCCCTGTAACTTGAATGACGTTGTATCTAGATCTGGTTAGTAACTTCACGGCACTGTCGCTGCTCAACGTGAGCTACAGGAAGTGTAATTATTCAGTTGCGGCCCTAAAGCAATTGTCAACAAGAAGTTGTGGGTACTGCATGTTTTTGGGTTGTGAAGTAGCAGCATGCGCAGAAGCGCAATTCCGGTCCAGTATTCCAACTTCAGTATTCGCCATTGTCGAGTTTGACTGCAATAGAGAAGTGGGCAGTGACGATCTTGAAACAGGAAGTCGATCGGACAGGAAGGAGATTTAATGCATGGCATGTCATCAGCTGCTGGTTTAACACTTGCCAATGATAAACCAAACGCGCAACACGCAGCACACTGATAAACACTTGAGGAAGTCAAAGAGATTATTTGAATTTACCCGAGCGATTATTTATACTACGCTCTGCCACCAAGCGAAATCATAAGCGCCGTGATGTGCAGTAGCAGTCCAAAATTTGGAAACACCTTCCAATTCAAATGATCTCCAACACACTTCGAAGAAGCAAAGACATCCTTGATAAAGCACAACCGAAAGTCATTCCAGGTTATAAAACGTCTTCCACATCAGAAAAGCTGAGTGAGAAAATAGCAAGCAAATATTGAATTTGAGAGGATATTTCCAAATTTTTGACCGTTACGGTTTGTAATGGAGCATATAAGATAAGATAAGATAAGATAATCCTTTATTTGTCCCACACTGGGGAAATTTACAGCCTTCAGCAGCAAGATTGTAGGTAGAAAGAAGAGAAAAGTTTAAGAGAAAAGAAAACACAGTTCAATTAAGTGCAATATAAATACAAACATGAATAAGGTCAATAAGTTCAATTAAGTGCAATTAAGTTCAATATGACCATAAAACGGATAGCACAACATTCAAGTGAGCGGGATGACAAAAATATTCCACGGTGTACTTGACAGATTGTGATGTCATTTGTTCAGGGATCTGATGGCATGTGGATGGTAGAAGCTGTTTTTCAGTCTTCTTGTTTTGGTTGGTGCCGCGTTTGGAGTCATCCCTGACTGCCTCTTCCCTACAAAGGGATGTTCAGCAGATATTTGAAGGACTATCTAGGTCCACGATAACACCCCCCCCCCCCTCCCCAAAAACATGATCTTGAGTCTATCTCAAGAACTGTAAGCACCACCGGGCCTTTGTCCCGCCTTGCAGGAGGTCTGGCGCCAGAGCAACAGCGCCCCCTCTCGCTGCGAGTGCCATCTGTTGCCTCGTCTTTGTTGGAAACCACTCATGACAGGCTGCGACCGCTCACTCACTCACGTGAAAGTGAAATGATTGTGAACGATTAAACAAAAGGGAACAATTGGAATTTTTTTCTGAGGGTCCATGTAGGACTGGGCCAGTTTATTTGCCAGAATGTTGTTTTTTTTTTTAAATCCTTTTTCCCACCCCGCAGCTTTTGTAGTGCAAAATGCCTCCTCACTCCTCATGTTCACTGCTTACACTAACAACATGACTGCAAAAAGAGAAACGCGCTTGAGAAGCGCATGAATTGTGGAGATGTATTTTTCCTGACATTTGGAGGGATGTGGACAAAACGGCACCTGATGACGCATTTTGGTATCTGGTGTGAGCTGTCCCTCTACTACTATATAAGATTCTAGAGCGCAATGGGGTGGTCCGCAGGCTTGGTTGCTTTGAGTGCCTCATTGTGGGCTGTGAGTGCATTCACATCACAGTGAGCCAAAGAATGAGGTCAATTAAAAATAAATAAATAAATACAATGTGAGTGCCAGCTTATCGAGAGGGTCGTCAAGCTGCTGTGGCAACTTTAGAGTGCCTCGTTGTCAGCCATGAGTATGTAGACAGTGGCTTTGCGCTGGTGTGGCTGCTTTCGAGGGCCCCATTGTTGACCCTGAGCAAGCATACTGTAAATCATGCAGATTAAATGATATCACTGTCATTTTTGAAAACAAATCATTTCAATGTGATATTTTGTAAAGACATGGGGGCAATGAGTTCCTTAGTTTGATGTGATTGGCAGAATGCAAAAATTTTCCCCCAGATATGAAAGTCAACATCACGCTCGAGTTAACCGATAACAACGTTTGCTCGCTGCGGTCTCATCCTGTTGACATTGTGCACGCTGGCCGCGCCCGTCAATCATTAACTGCCGGAATGTTCTGGCGACGACACTCAACACTCGCGCTCGTCATCTTGTTAGCAGTTAGCATCTTTCTATGCCAAATAAATCACAGACTAAAAGGCAAATTCGTGCAACAAGGCTGCATCAAATGCAGCATTTTGCCACCTTGGTCTTTCACACACAAACTTGGGAGCTGACATTAACTGGCGACCAGTTTGTTGTTTGTCAGTATGTTCCCTGACCTTGAATGGCGACCAGTCCAGTCAGGTGTAACAGACTCCAACTGACAAGCGAGCAGAACAAGCACCATGGAAAATCATTGACTGGATTATTTCATTGAAGATGAAGAATATGAAAACTCGTGAGGTTGTTAGTCGGTCATCGCTCCGCTGCAAGAAGTGTGTCACCCCCTCCTCTTTATCTTCCTCCTCCTCTTCTTCTTCTTTTTGGGGTTATTTGGAGTTCAGCACCACCGCCACTGCCACCATGACCCGTTGTCTGCTCACCCGAGCTGGATGCAACTGACTTGGCTGGCAGGACAAAAATGTGACCAAGATGCGACCAATCAAGTACAATTATTTTGCCGGTTTATTGGTCGCTTGGGATTTGACCCGATTTTCGGGAGCCATTCAATAATCATTTTGGACCTTCTCCAACGTGCGAGTTTAGTGACTCATTTATATTCTGCATTCCGTACCGTAAGTCTTCTTCCAATCATCGTCGGTATATTGATCACTGACATCTGGCACCCGGGCAAGGCTGACAAATGGCGCCGAGGATGGCGAAGGCACGAAGAAGAAGAAGCCACTCGCGTTATCGATCCATCTGATGGATTGCTCGGAAACGAGAAGGCAAGAGAAAAATGGTCCACTACATGTCCACTACACGTGGCTCGTCTGTCATATTTATAACACTGGAGCAGGACGTAGACCAAAAAGGAATTATGGAGATTGATTCCGTATGTTGCAAAAGAACACAGGAGTAGAGTCAGCACGTTTCCTTATATGCCACATCAAAACATGGGGGTGATTGACTGAAATGAAATTAATGAGAATTACAGTGATGACGTATGTCACAACAAAGGGAAGTAGATCGATACCTTTCAACATCATAGAAGTTGGACTTGGAGTTAACCCTCCACCCCCACTATTTCATGATATGAACCGATTGACACCTTTGACAGGTGTTCCGGTGTTCTTGGCGTGTTTGTTGTTCCCGTGTGCTATTGTTCTCCGTGTAGGCGCTTGGAGCAAAGAACAAAAGAGGACTGATAGAATTGTCACACGCAAACACAGCTGACAACACAAAGTCCTCAGTGAGCAATGCTAACAATGCTAACCATGCTAAAGAGCTGGACGGCCAGTGACGTCATGCCGGATTGTTTTCATGTGTGTTCTCCGTTTGCTTCTATTGTTCCATTGGATGACTTTATTTATTTAGCATTTCATAAAAAGACACACACAGCATGCCAGAATATTCCTTCGCATAGTCACGATTCACTACTTGGGTGTCATGGAACTATGGTGAAACAAGTTGAGTGGCGTCTGGTCGGAAATTATATCCCTTGTTCGGGGAATGGGGTAGATGTCAAATTATCAGGGATATGTTAGCTGAATGGTAACGCACAATGGAAAAGGCCATTGACATGCTAACAATCAGCATCTATGTGGCTGTTTTAGTACCAACGGATGTCGAGATGAAACGAATCAAGACATTTGATGACAAATGGTTTTCCCATCTTTTTTCCCCATTCTGCATCAGACTCAGGGCGGTCATCTTAAATTACACAAAATGATCTCATTTCGTGTCGGTGAATTTATTGTGAAATCAAAGTGATAGTTACGTTACACGAGTACCCTCTCCTCCTCGTGTCGTATCAGCCATTTTGATAACAGCATAAAATGCAGCTTGGGACATTTTCCCAGCCAAGTCTTCGCAAAGCTGATGCAAGCGTCGTTTAAAATTAAGCTAGCAGACAAGGACAACCTTCCGTGCGTTCTTGCTTTGTGCACACTTTCAATTGCAATAGAACTCAGATCATAAGGATGTAAGAATGAACGCCAACTGAGAAACGGCTAATGTGAATACAGACAATCGTCTTCCTTTGTCTGCAACAGAATGAATGATCTGTGCGACAACAACCAACGACCATACCGATTGAATAAATGGTCAGGTGAGCAGCAGTCAATGTAAGCTCTGTGTTGCCAGGCGGGAATGTGTGTGTGTGTGCATTCTAATTCAAATTCCGTGGAGAAAAGATGAGGAGAGGTTCCTTTGAATATCTACAAAGACTTCTTGACACCACTTGAAGCATCAAGAATGCGTTACCATGGCGAGAGGGCTGGGGTGGTGCTGACGATAACGACGTTTGTCAGCAACATTCCAGGACTAAAAATTGACAAAAGCTCTGCCAGGCGCCGTCTTGCGTGTCCTTTGATGCAGCACACGCTTTTGTCATGCGATCTGTCGCAAAATGGCCGACGGGGAACGTGGTGCGATTGCAACGTAGGCGTTACGACATTCACACTTGGGAACACATCAAGTCAACCAAATGAGCATTCAATCAGACGGGATTTTAAGAAGCTTGGAAATAACAACATGGATGATGGAATTAGACAAATCCTTTACAAAAGAACAACGGAACATTGCAGTAGGAATTAGACACCTGCTGCATAATACAATAGAATTCTACATGAGGAATTAGACTGATACGAAACGTCAAAACTAAACACTGCAGCAGTAATTAGATTTGTCCAATCCAGTATAAAAAAAAAAAAGATGCCGGTAGGAATTAGACAGGTCCCAAATGTTACACAAAAGACCAGTGCAGGAGTTCTCACAGAAAAACATCGCAGCAGGAGATGCTAGAGTTTTACAAAATATCAAACTTGAACACTGCAACAAAAAATAGACAGAACGCCCACATTACAACAAAAGACTGAAGCAGGAATTTGACAGTTCCGAAACACCTTCTGACAAAACAGTGTAATCAGACAAAACAAAAACTGCAGCAGGGATTAGACCGGTTCCATAGGTCGCAACAAACTCTGTGGGAGCAGGAATTAGACAAGTCCCATAGATTTCTTTGTCTTTCTTTCTCTTCCTTCCTTCCTTTGCAGAGCAGCGCCACCCAGTGCCCAGACTAACAAGCACAATGCAGGCGAACCAAATACTGAAGTAACATTTCGTGCATCACTGAGTGATTAGTAGTGAGTGAGAGTGAATACTTTTTTTAATGGTGTGATGTGACAATGTTTCAGTAAAGAACAGGCTATTCTGAATAATGTCCCTGACTGCCACTCACACGACACACACACACACACACACACACACACACACACACACACACACACACACACACACACACTCGCGCGCATGCACACTGGCGACCATTGTGTGTGAGCATGCGACGGCGGCACAGCGAGCTCAACGCCCTAATCAGTCCAGTCTGCGGTCTGTTTGCCGGCAAATGTTTGTGTGGCAATTTTGTCACATGATCACACGTTGCATTTATGTCACATGATTATCAAATGTATTAGTTTCATGGCAAAATCATACAGGACATGTCTACTCCATGTTACACAAGTGCAATGTTTGTTACATGTTCTGTTGACGTCACATGACATGACTGCTATCTGGCTGTCCCAGGGTTGTCTGTTCCATCCACATCACACGTTTGACTCCCACCCAACAACTGGCATCCAATCACATTGTTTTGTTGTTGTTTTTGTGACACAGACGCCCAAGGTCCGTCCGCCATGGGAGGCAAACTGAGCAAGAAGAAGAAGGGCTACAACGTCAACGATGAAAAGACCAAAGAGCCGGACGCCAAGGCGGGCGAGGGGTCCGTTCCTGACGACAACCAGACAGCCACGGACATCAAAGATGAGACCACCACCGCCGCCAACGATGCGGCGGCCACCACGGAGGCTGCACCCGCCAAGGAGTCGGAGAAAGAGGCCAATGCCGAGCCCAAAACAGATGGCGAGCCTGCGAAGGCCCAGGAAACCGCGGCCGCCATTGCCCCCAAGGAGGCTGCCGACCCCGCTGTCAAAAATGAGGCCGATGCCAAAAAGACTGAGGCCCCCAAAGCTGAGGCGGACCCCAAAGCCGGCGAGGCCCCCAAGGAGACACCCAAGGAGACCCCCAACTCGACGGCAGCCCCCGAAGCTCCGCCCAAAGACCCCACCGAGGCACCAAATAAGGATCAATGCAAAGATCAAAGCGTCACCGCTCAAGATTGATTGGTGGACGCCCACTGGAAAGCCACGCCCACTTTGGACAATAACAACGAGAATCAAAAACGACCACCAACAAACCCGCTGGAGCGACACCCGAACCACACGATGCAAAATTATAATGATTAATATTGTTCTGATGAACTTCACCAGCTGCCCGACCGTCATCTCACGCTGTCACATGATCGTCTTGGCCACGCCCCCTCACACAAAACTTTCTTAAAACAGATCCAAAATAGTCAAAAATTTCCTAAATAGTCAAGAGTAGATTTTATACTAAAAAAACAAACAAAAAAAACATTTGTAACATTTCTATGCTCGTTTGGAACCTGATTTGAAATACTTTATGCTGATCTGATTATAATCTGATTCTAGCCTGCTTCAGGACTAGTTTGTGTCTGGTTCTGATTTAGGACCAGATGGGTTCGAAATTGGGACTGATTTGGCACAGGTCTGGGTCTAGTCTAGTTCTGGTCTGCGTCTAGTCTAATTCTAATCTAGTGCTGGTCAGGTTCTTGTGTGGTGCTGATCTTTGACTAGTTTGGAAGTCGTCTGCTTCTGAATTGGTCCTGGTTTGGTACAAATATGGTTTGTCATTCGGGATTACCATCATTTGACTCTAAATTAGTCCTGGACTGTTTGCAAATAATCTGATTCTAAATTAGTTATGATCTCTTAGTCCAGTCCAGTTCTAGTCTTGTACTTGAATGGTACTGGTCGTGTAATAGTATGATTCTACACGGGTTCTAATTTGTCAGGTCAGGTCCTAATCTAGTTCTGGTCTTGTTCTAAATTGGTTCTTATCTGGCGCAAATCTGGTCCTGGTCAGATTAAAGTCGAATTCCAATCTGGTCCTTGTCTGGTTCTCACCTGGTTCTGGACAAGTTTAACTCTTGTGGTGATCTGATTTTAGTCTGGTTCTTGACTGGTCCTGGTGTGGATTTTGTGGCTCTAAATTCTGACTGATCTGGTACTAGTCTGGATCGAGTTCTGGTCAGGCTCTAGTCCGGGACTAGTTTGGAAGAAGTCTGGTTTAATATTGGTCTTGGTCTAGTACTACTGTTGTTTGGTTCTTGTTTAATACTGGTCTACATGGGACTAATCTGGTTCTGAATTAGTTCGGTTTTGGTTCTGGTCAACAAAGAAGAGAGCAGACATCAGAACTGGAATTCTTTGAGGTTTTGAATGTCAAATTAAAAAGAGGAGAAAAAAAAAAGCTTGCTTCTATGGCAACCGTCCTGATGCAACTCTTAATCCGTCACACATTCACCTCATACGAGCCCCTCGTGCACACGCATGTGCAGGTCGTGTACATGGATGTGCATGTGTGTGCATTGGAACGCTTGAGGACACCTTGTCCTGCTCCTGAATGAAAAAGTGTCCTCTAACTTTTGACCGCATGTCGACATGTATGTGCGGTTGTGACATACGTGTAATCGCGTGTTCTGGCCTTCCTTTGCATGTGCTGCCGGTCCCGTCTGTTGGATCCGGTGAGGAAAAGCTGGCATGCGTTTCCATGGTAACTGTGTGTCTCCATCCCAGCCAGTGGCGCTCGCTCCAGGTCTCCCCAAAAAAAACACACACAAAACAAATAAATTCAAGTTTCAAAGTTGTATGTTTACTTGTTGAAATGGTGCAACAGTCGTAATAAAAAAATAAAAAAAACCTAAATCGACTTGTTGTTTGTGGTTTCCGTGACAATGGAGCGAATCGATTCACAAAGGATGCCGCCAGTGTGTTCAATTATGCGACACCTTGTCATTCACCCAGTTTCTGTTAGTGCTGCTGGCATTGTTACCGTTGATACCATGAATGCCACGAGCGTTGTTAGCACTGACTGTTATTGACTGTAGTATTGTCAGTGTTGCTAGCACTGTTAGCATTGCTAGAATTGTTAGCATTGATAGCGCTGATACAATTGTTAGCACTGCTAGCGTTGTTGCGCTTATATCATCGCTAGCTCTGCTAATCTAGTAAACAAAGTTAGCATTGTTAGCATAGCTAGCATTGTTAGCACTCTTAGTGTTGCCAACGTTGTTAGCAGTGATAGCATTTTAAGAATTGCTATACTGGTTAGCACTGATAACATCATTCGTAGTACTAGCATTGTCAGTGCTGATAGCAGTGTTAGCACTGCTATAATTATTAGCACTTATAGCACAACTAGGATTTTTAGTGCTGAAAGCATTGTTAGCAATGCTAGCAATGTTAGTGTTGCTAGCATTGTTAGTTCTGCTTGCTGTGATAGCATTATGGACGCACCCAAGCCAAGCCACAACATGGGCCGCCAGCTTCATGCATCATGACCATTGGTTGCTAAGGTGACGCCAGTGCTCACTCTCGCCTAGCAACAGGCTAAGACGGGAAAGAAGGAAGGATTAATGGATGGAAGGAAAGTAAGAGGGAATGGGGGGGCTTTCATGTCGGGGGTGGGAGGGAAAATATGGGATGCCATATGTGTGCACATGAACATGCCTTGGACATTATGTAATGTCTCCCTTCACCAGCCCATGTCCTGACTTTTCATCTTTACTTCCTTCCGTTCCCCTTCTGACCTGCCTTTCTGACTTCTATCCCATCTGTCCCTCCAGCCTTTTCTTCATTCATCCCTTCTCCTTCCTGTTTCTTTGTTTTTGTCCTTCTTTGTTTTCCTTCCTTCTGTCCATCCTTCCTCAGTTCTTTCCTTCTCTCTATCTGTCCTTCTGGCTTTCCTTCCTTCCCCTGTTCTTTCCTTCCTTACCTCTCTCCATCTTTCCCCCTGTGTTTCCTTCCATGTTGCTTAATTTTCATGCTTGAGCCTTTCTCCCCCTCAGTTCTTCTCTCCGTTCTTCCATGTGGCCTTCCTTCTTTCCTCTTGGCTTGGCTTCAATGAAGGCACACGTCAGGATCCTTCTTTGACGATTTCCACGGGCCGCATTTGTCCCCGTCAACCAGTTCACAAGCGATCTGCTGTGGCCGGTGGGGCTCCGGGGCTTGTTGCCAAGCAACAGTCTGCAAGCGACTGGCGCGGCAATGGCAGCAAGACAACGTTTGACGGCGGACCTGGAAATGTAGGACGCTCGTCTCTCGGGGGAAGTCATCACACACACACACACACACACACACACACACACACACACACACACACACACACACACACACACACACACACACACACACACACACACAGCGGGCGCGGTGGTGAAAGTGAGACGTGGATTCGGTCAGCAAATAGAAATCAGCCGATACTCTTCCTGCACTGTGATTGGTTGGAAGCACAGGTGGGTGGTATCGTAACCAG
>CAAKHF010013933.1:35071-48438 GCA_901007745.1 Hippocampus kuda
GCGGGATTGCGCCAGCTGGACCCTGGAGAGAGAAGCTCTCAGGAACGTGGCACAGGTAAAAATGCGCTGATAGTGAGTTTACACACACACACACACACACACACACACACACACACACACACACACACACACACACACACACACACACACACACACACACACACACAAAATGTAAAGTCAATGAAAAGGAGGGGGCGGGACATGAGGTGCAGACGTGCATTGCATTCAGAAAACAAATTGAAAAAAAGTTCAATATCATCGTTTACTCAACTTAAACTTTACTGTTGACTCCAGTGATGATGTCATCTCATTTCCTAACGTTTCTTGACTTGCCAACAAAAGGAAGCCAGTGATGCTTATGCCACATGATGTTTACGTTCATTTATTGAAGCAAATGCATGCACTGTTCCTAAGGGAAATCAGGAAAATGTCTATTTTGGAATGAATGCACTCTCGTCAGACCTTTTTGGTTTTTTTTTTTTTTTTTTGCTCATGAGTAAACTGAAGGTGGCGCTGTCTTCTTGCAGGTTGGGATGTAAATGATGATGATGATGAATTGTATTCGTGCTTGTCTAGGGAGCTGTTTTAAAAATACAAAATAAACAGTAAAACTTCACATAAACGAAATATAACAAATATGAAACTACAAAACAAATATGTATATATATAGTATATATATATATATATATATATATATATATATATATATATATATATATATATATATATATATATATATATATATATATATATATATATATATATATATATATTTATATATATATATATATATATATATATATATATTTAAATTCAAATCCTGTTTAATATCACAGTACTTTGCAAATAATAGTCAATCAATGAGCTGTCACATTTGTCATCCTGCTGTAATTTAAGACTAGTTTTCATTTTCTGCAAATGCCCTCATGCCAATATTTGTCGTTGAACTTCGGAAGTTGACAGGAGTTTAGAGAAAAAAAACAAGTGTTCCATTTTCTAAATAAATAAATCAATAAATTAAAAAGAGCTCGATCATTTTGCATACACATACATTATATATTAGAGCTTTAGGACCCTCCCCACACTGGGGCTGTTGAATATTTTTAGAATTGATTATTTAACAGACCAATCCACATTTGACTATTTCAGTAAATGCGTAAACATTGATTGTATATGAGGTGCAGTTTTTAAATTTATCCATATGGAGCTGCCATCCTCACATTCTGGACTGTAGCATCTGTGATTTTCAATGTATGTGTGGCACTAAAAAGTGGGGCCTGACCTTTGGCCTTTAGTTTACTCATGATGGACTTGTGGTGTTTGGCTTCTTTCGTAAGGAGGAAGGAAAAAAAATAAAAGAAAGGAAAAAAAAATGAAGAGAAAAAAATAAAAACAAATAAGAAGAAGCAGCATCTCCAAGGCCCAGCTACCTTGTGTTCCAGGCCGGAGTCTTTAAACATCAGCGAGAACGGTTTGATATGCTCTCTCCTCAACTTATCGCCACTCCGTAAGTCGATGGCGCTCTCTATTCGCTTGTTAATTTCCTCAGGACCGGAGTGGACATGCAAAGCTTGTGCGAGATGGTTTGGAAGAAGATTTATCGAATTTCTCGTTAGGGCGGCCAGAGTCTAGGGGGGAAAGCACATGCACATATAATGAAACGGATGCTGCTACAGCCCTCCTTCTTACCTCTTACACACGAAAAAAGAAGAACAAGAGACAAACCAGAGAAGGAGGACGAGCAAAATGCAACCTTTCTGCTCGCAGCCTGCTGACGTCGTGTTATTGCTCACGCAGGCACGCACAATTACACACACACACACACTGACAGACGCACAAGTGGAAGTGGACTAACACGGCGCAAAGAAAAACAGCAATGAAAATAATGACCAGGAAAATAGCCAAAGCAATCAAAAGAAACCACAGTGGTGCCTTGAGATGCAAGTTTAATTTATTCTGTGACAAGACCCACGACTCAAATCATCTTTCCCTGTTTAAATGAATGGAAGTGCCATTAATCTGTTCCAACAACCCCCCAAGCGTGGATGGTTGTTCGTCTATGTGGGCCCTGTGATTGGCTGACAACCAGTTCAGGGTGTCCCCCACCTACTGCCTGAAGACATAACCCTAACCCTTGTAAGCGGATCAGAAAATGGATGGATGGATGGATGGATGGATACGTTATTATTTTAATGAGGAAAAAAAATGGCACTCCATAAATATAATACTTCATAGAAACACACAGCAATGAAAAACATCTTGTCATACTGCATCAATTTGTTTGGTTCGGGGTCAATGACCTTCTAATGCGGGGGATATGGAGTGGAATAAAGAAAAGTAAACCCACAGCAGAGATGGGTCATTCTGACCTGGTTGCGTAACTGTAGGAAAACAGTCAGTGAGCTTTCAACAATGGCCATGGACGTCCTGGAATTGGGTGTAGTAAGGAGGCCTTACTTCAGTCTTGCGTGTTAAATGGAGGAACTGATCATTACCAAAACTGCTCGCTGTTATTTAGTGATCGTTGGACCTTATTGTATGAGGAGTTCGACAGTAGCTCGCAAGCTAGCAGGAGGCTATTGCCTCTCGTCATGGTGTGAGAAGTCCAGCGATGACCTATTGGGAAATGCCGCAGCCACTGGAGGTTAAGACGATTTATTTGGCAACTCAGACACATAAAGGTGAGATTCTTTTTGGTTGCGGTGCTGTGCTGCGGTTTGTTTTGTTTTCAGTTGCCCATTTGCGGAGCTGCGGTGTTGTCCATCAATGTGTTGACATTCAAGGTGGAAGTCTCAGCTCATTTACTCTTTCTTTCCTCCGCATTAGCATTGAGCACGGCGTCATTAAGCTAACCTTCACCGAGACCTTCAACTGGTCACGCATGACCAACGATGCGTGTGTGTGCATGCACGTTTGCCTCTCACCTTGTATCACACAAAGGTGGCATTGTTTTCATCTCAGCTAGACAACTGCACTTGTTGTCTTTGGTCTCATTCTTAGAATGTTAACAACAACACGTCTTCTTAATCCAATCATGCTGATGTGAAGAGAAGAATGGAAATCTCGGTCACGTGAAAATAAATGTGCAAGTTTGATACAGCACGGAGATGATTGTCATTAACAACCCGCTACCAACGGGATGCCGTTATTATTTGTCAGCTGTGGGCCTGTGAAGCCCCTAGAGACTCATTTGTGATTAAGGGCGATACAAATAAATTGGACTTGACTTGACTTAACCCTGTTAAATTTAGATGATTAAAAAATATCACCGGGTAAAATGAGGCCATAAAATTGTGAATAATGCAACCATTCTCTCCGCTCTGAGATTAAGCCATTTGGAAAAAAAACCCTACTTTGTATAATGGCATTTCCAATCATTTCGACAGCGAAAGGTGATTTGAAATGTGACTGTGATTTCAGAGTCCTCACTACAGTATTTGCACAGCAGTATGTACAGCATAGTAATATGTACAGCAAGGTTGCAGCAGTTTTACAGCAGTAAAAGGAAGAAAGGTTCAAGTTCAAGTTGGGAATGAAACCGAGCCGCCTTTTGGCAGGAAAAGGGTCTTGACGCCACTTTTGAGGCCAAAGCACAGCAATACAAATGAGACAGCGCGAGCGGTCGCCGGCAGGCACGCGGTTGAGCGTGAAAGAGGCAACGACAGAGATGCTCAGACGCAGACGTAATACGCGGGGCCAGACGGTCCAACTGTGCCTTTAATGAACTGTCAGCTTAATTTGCGCATGAGGAGGATGCCGAGTTGAGGACACGCGGCGACACCCTCTCCTGCTCTGCGCTTAAGTCAGAAAAGCTACGTGCTTTTCTGGTCGTTTAGATTCTCCTGTCCACTTCAGTCTGTCATTTACGTGCCCTCTTGCTGGCTGGAGCAGCCCCAAATTGTGGGCGCTCCCTGTCAAATCTGTTCGTCCGTGAAGTCATCTTTGGCTGGGGACACACACAAATCTTTTGTGTGTGTGTGTGTGTGTGTGAGTGTGTGTGTGTGTGTGTGTGTCTGTGTGTGTGTGAGAGAGAGAGAGAGAGAGAGTAGCATAACAAGGCTCAAAATAGTTTGGTTTTCTTTGGGAAGCGATTTTGCAAATCAAGGAGCATCTTTCTAATTTTGTGGAGCAACTGTTTTATGAGGAATGCTAGGTAGCTAGCATCCGGGGCAACATTTTATTCGACAATCATACGATGACAATATAACAAATAATAATTGATTTTCTTTCTTTCTTTCTTTTTTTTTCCCGTATCAATACGTTTTTTTTGTACTTTTTATACAGTGTAGCTGCTATCTTGTCTTAGCTGTGTGTGTTTAATGCACAGCATGTTTGCATGTTTGCACTGAGGATAGAGAGGAAGAAATTTAATCCATGCTGCATGTCATACATAAAGCATATTTGACAATAAAGATGACCTTGACCTTGACCTTTTGACTACTATTTTGCTGTTCAAAGTCGGATGTTCTCCGCTTTAATGTGGTTCCAGCCAGACGTCTGTGGACTCGTATCACCCAAGCACTTAATTGCTGTGTCAAACGCGCTAGCCATCTCAATCTTAAATCACCTTAGCATTTAGCATGGCTTCTTCGTCTTTTCTCGTCATCGCTTTGAGATTATGTTACGTCTCAGAAATGTAGCTTATTCGCGACAGACGATGATTACTGATTTAGGAGTGACTCTGCGATGGGTTTAGACGCATTAGTAGCCAGCCGAAGCTCGTTCCTAGCTAGCTGCTGCGACAGAGCGATGCCAAGCTAGCTGCAGCGACGTAAGCAACACAGAGCTTTCCTCAACCTCTGACTCACCATGGTAGGTAACGTGACCCCAGCAAAGTTTCTCTTCTCGGCGGTTCTTCTTCGTCTACTTTCTTTTGGCGGTTGATTCTCAGTTTTATTTAATGTATTTTGCTGAGGGGCAACATGCTAATTTTGCCTCGCAAAATCTGATGTGAAACCGCTTAATTCGTGCCTTGGGTCGGGAGAGGAGTGGAATCAAGAGAGAGAGAGAGAGAGAAAGTAGTAGAGTAGGGAGAGTAATCGCGTAAGTAGAGTAAGAGAGGATAGAGAGAGTACAGAGAGGTGAGAGAGTGGGTAGCGCAGGAAGACAAGCTAGAGTAGGGAGATAGAGAGAGGTTGTGGAGGGAGCGGCGCCAAAGCGTCGACATGAAAGACGCCTCAGAACTCCTGCGAGGATCCTTTCATATGCACGCACAGCCGCTGGCCGCTATTGTGCGTGGACTTTTTCAAGAAATACAAATGCAGGACATCAAATGGCACCCACGCGCCTGTGAAGGAGCCGCACTGGCTCATCGGCTGGCAGGTTAGCCACAGGTCACAGGGCTCAATGCTCCCGATTTCAACGAAATATGGTTCTGCTTCATTGGGAGTCAAAAATGTTGCTCACGCCAGCCAAGACGACATCGAAGCTCAGCATCATCGTGTGACACAAAACTGACTTTGGGAACTTCTTGAACACAGACGTCAATGCAAATTTTTTGTATTGTACGTGTATGTTAAGCTATGTTCCAGTATTAATGCTTTATTTGAACTATTCTACATTTAAAAGTAAACGTCATGTGTATGTACGTGCAGTATGTTTTTAGAGTTGTTTAAAAAAAAAAAAGACAGACAAGAATGACAGGTGCACACACGCACATCAGGCGTTGCCGTGACAAGAAGCTTACCTCGGCATGGTGGCAAAAACACAAACGAGGATGCACGAGCACAATCGTACTCACACTTGTTACCACAGCAACAGCATCCTTCCAGCACAGGTGAGACTAAAAGAAAGCATGCCAACAATCCCCGGTGACGGGCTCCGGCGCCCCCTGGAGGCGGCGGGCGGGCCTACGGCTGCACTCACATTCTGTTTGCCCACAATGTTGTCAAAGGGCAGCTCAGGGCTCCAGGACGCCTCGTTGAATGTGGCGGCGCTGGCGCGGCGGTCGGCGGCGCTGGCCGCTTCCTTCATGATGTCCTCGGGGAGGGACAGCAAGCTGTCATCAGGCTGCTTTATGAGGTAGGTCTCGATGTTGTGTCGGCGCAGGAAGTCATTGCGGTCCTTGCCGTGGCCTGCCTCCACTTCGTAGTCGCCGTTCAGACAGTCCAGGGCCGCTTTCGAGATGTGGATGCGCCTGCGGGGTGATGGCGGGCAGGGGAGACGGACATGCAGTCAGGATGGACAGATGTCACCTTGACATACGAGTCACCTGATCTACGAGCTTTTTAACATACGAGCAGTCGATTGGCTGATTTTGTTTTTTTGTTTTTTTGCTTTGACAAGAGCACAAATTTGAGACATGAGCGCTGCATGGTGGCAGCGAATTCAACTCAGCTCACTAGATGGCAAGCAGCTGTTTGGCAATTAGTAATTATTCTAAAAAAAAACCCAACTGAGAGGCTTCATGCAGTTTATTGCCATTCCCAGCTACAATTTACTATCAAACCAAACAGAAAGCAGAGGAAAGAGACACATGTAATAAAAGAACCACATAGCCTCCGCTAGCGTAATGCTTTATCTCAAGAATGAGATACTCCATAAGCATACGGGCTCACAATTAGTATTTATGTGGCGCTGTGGTTACTCTTTAAGCAATGTATGGAAACACAAATGGTGTAGCGACACATAGACACAGGCAACATAACAATCCTGACAGGTATAGATTCTTTATCCACCATCATGAATGACGAGTATTCCTGCACTGCAAAGCTTTTTGGGACTTTGCGGTTGAAATAAAATAAAATCTGCATTTTGTTCCTGCGAATTTTGACTTTCAAACTGTCATGAGAAACTGCTTATTTCAAGTGCTGGAAATACATTGAGGAAGTGTATTTATGGCGAAGCAAAAACATGCAGCGAGAATGGATGCGCGATAGTGAGGCATCATGAGTATGTGAAGAAACCGATGGATGTGTAGCGAGGGCGTGGTGCGTCCTCACCCCGGTATGCCTCCAGACTCGAGCTTGTTGGCGATGTCGACATCCCACGACCAGACGTCAAACTGCCACTTCCTGAGGCCCAGCACGCCGCACAGCACCGAGCCCGAGTGGATCCCGATGCGCATGTCGATATCGTGTTTGGTGCGCGAGCGCACATATCTAACAACACACAATGCAAAACCAAAGTTCACTCTCCTTGATATTCATTGTCTTCTTTTGCAAAAAACCCTGAGCAGAACATTTTGGTCTTTTACAAACACCCCGGACTGGTCGCCAGCCAATCGCAAGCCAATTTGTTTGACTCTGTGCCTTTGTTTCGTCATGTCCTTATATGGACAACAAGCATGCATTTCCATGTGCAAATGTAGGTCTGTGATTTCCAATGACTTCTGGAATTTGCCATGAGGCTTCCACTCGAAGAATGAACCCTTGGAGTGGTTGGCATCAGAGTTTGAGCGGTCACCTGATGGTTTTGATCATGCTCAGTCCCATCTCCACGCAGCAGTGGGCGTGGTCCTGCCGTGGCTCGGGAAGGCCCGACACACAGTAATAACAATCTCCCAGGATCTTGATGCGCAGGCAGTGATGCTCCTGTAAAGCACAGCGGGACCGCTTTAGCCTTCCCCGCAGGTAACGCTGCATACACACGCATGCGCACACACACGCGTGCACACACATGCACACAACCGGACGCCGTGCTCACATGTGCCAGGCGGTCGAAGCGTGCGAAAAGCTCGTTCAACATCCGCACGAGCTCCTGTGCCGACAGTGTCGTGGAAAGATTTGTGAAGCCTTTGACGTCTGCGAAAAGAATGCTGGATAAAACACGGAAACGTCATTTTGGGGGTTCAACTGGGAGGACAATCTTGACTGTTCACATCAAGTCTAAAGGACGATACAAGCGGCGCCCCGCTCGTACCGTGCATCCCACAGCAGAGCGCGACGGCAATTTTCTCGTGACGTTCGTTTAAGGGCCTATCTCACTGGCCTGGAAATTAATTGGAGACCTGATGGCGACTTTAGTCTCCGCGACATCTCCTGGAGAATAGTCAGGGAGTCGCAATGGATTTTAACCTTTAAATTTTTTTTTCTGAGACTTTTTGGAGACTTTTTCCAAGTGTCCACCAGGTCTGTGTAATGTCAATTCTGTTCACAAATAGGGAGATGACTCCACGAGTCCTCTGTGACATTTTCAAGACTTGCGACTGTGGAAACATTAAATTTCAGACATCTCTGCTACTTCTTTGTGACGTCTACCAAACACTTGTTGGGCTAGACCACCGTGACTTCTCAGGTCTTCAGCAAGTCTCTGAGACATCGCTGAGACAAATTATTTCCACGACCCAATCATTTAGTGCTAAAACGTATAAATATGGCTTGGGTGGTTTTTTTAAAATGAAAAAATATTACTAAACTAAACTACTTCGCACACTTCCTCAGTCAGTCAGTCAGGCTGTTGGAATGATTTCAGGATGATGAATCACCACCAGATGACAGGACTGGCTTCGATCAGATCTTGGCCGTACATTGTGTGAGGGGCGACGGGTGTGATACGGCAATTCCACGGTAATCCTATATCGTGAGGTGACGTGCGGAAGCAGTGCGGTGTTGAGAAAATGGATAAATACCGGCAGTTAACTCTACAACGGAGCTTTTTCAAATAAAAAAAGATTAAGACCCATCGTCATCCTTGACGAACACGTGCGCGCGCACACACACACACACACACACACACACACACACACACACACACACACACACACACACACACACACACACACGTTTATGCATCGTTCATGCATCAGTGCAGTGTTTATAATAAGATAAGATAAGAAAACCTTTATTAGTCTCGCAATCTTGCAATAAACTGTTATTTTACAATCAAAGTGACTTTTTTGTGTTTATGTTGTTTTTTTAATTCGGAAAGCAAGCATTGTTTAGATATTTGAGGTATCACAAAGGCAAAAAAAAATGTTCGACTGCTGTTTACTAAAGAATAGTAAGAGGTACGAATGGATGGATGGATGGCCTTCAAAAATGAGTCAAAATGGTGAAAAATGGCTGGCGCTGGCTCTCGCAATTTGAGAAAAACGGCTGGCATTGAATGAGTTAAGGAGACCGAGAAGACATTGTGGAAACATTGCCGCACAACAACGATTCACCCACAAGCCCACGTGATCGAGCCCGCACTGGCCTGGCATAATAATCAAAGACACTTTCACTTGCGTAAAGGAGACCATTTCGCCTGGAGGTCACCGCGACACCGCCATGACAGCTCTGCAACATCTCTGCGGCAACTTCCCGGCGACTTGGACTCTGCGAGTCATCTTCCTGCTGAGATCAGATGTCTCTGCCAGCGAGATAGGCCCTTTAGCACTCACTGAGTCTGACCTGACATTCTCATAGCGGTGGATGTAGATCCGATGGAACTGATGTTGGAGGTGCTCGTCCTCCACGTTGGTCATGTCGTTAATCATTTCCAGAACCACGAAGCGAGGTAGGACGGACAGAACCAGACGCTCCTGGGAACGCGACGGAAACATTGCAGGTTTTATTCAGGAGACAACTTCTCAGACACAAAATATTTGCTGCATATTGATAAGTTGGGACGGGTCCAAATAACGGGAATTTTTCTCTCAAAAATGAACAGCTGCAAAAGTTCACCAAAGTTCAGTTTATGGGCATACTGGACCTGACCTGGATCTGAACTCTTAAGGTCCAGTTTAAGATGATCCTCGATCTGGATCAAAAATTTTAAGGGACAGTTTAAAATAACATTGGATCTGGATTTGACTGGAACTGACATTTAAGTCCACTTTACAACCACATGGCATCTGGATTTGAGCAATTCAGTCCAGTTTATGCTCGAGGTGGATCTGAACTATTCGGTGAAATTTACAAGCAAATTTTATCTGAATCTGGTCCATCTTATTGCCTTGCTATATCTAAATCTGTAATTTTGAATTCAGTTTACATCCACAGTAGGTTTCGATCAGACCCATTGGGTCCAGTTTATGAACCCAATGAAACTAGATCTGAACCGTTTAAAACAAAACTGAGTGTAGATCAGAAATTTTAAGTCTGGACTATGAATTATTTTCATGAAACTTAGATCCGAGCTCTTATGTTTACAATTTAAAAGAACGTTGCATCTGGATCTTCAACTGATTTTGGGGATATTAATGAAGCCAATGAAAGACAAACTTTGCAGACTGACAGACTGACTTTCATCTCCTCTTTCCACATGGCCCAAATGCTAGACAGTGATTGGCTCTTAACAGAGCCCCTCTTTCCATTTCAGCCATGGCTGAGCTTCACACGCCCCAAGGCTTCCAGGAAACAAGATGCTAGAAAAGCTTTCTGCGCCTCACCCACCATCCACTCCACTGCGTAAACAAATGCCACTCACTCAATGTGAGTGCATGTGTGTGTGAGAAAGAGAGAGAGGGAGAGAGCGAGAGAGAGAGAGAGAGAGAGAGAGAGAGAGAGAGAGAGAGAGAGAGAGAGAGAGAGAGAGAGAGAGAGAGAGAGAGGGAGCATTTGTGTGTCTGTGTGACAACAGATCGATGCAACGTCCATGTTTGTCTCCCATCAGCGGGCTCATTAGTAGCGGAGCCGCAAACATTGTGCGCTGTCAACACAAATCCATCAAACCCTATCCACGTCAAACTTTTCGGCATGTCGCATCACATCAGACAGACTATGCGCACCACGCCTTATACATATATAGCAAGCGATGCCACCGAGGAACTAATTTGCTTCGTGAAAATCATTTCGGCCGACGCCTCACAAAGTTGGCCACCTGAGGCGTCAGGCATCTCCGCTGCAAATTGAAGCTGACGCTCTGAGGAGGAGATGCGGCGAGGATCTGACCTGTCTCTGGTTCTCTGTCTCCAGACGAAGTCTGGCTTCGATGCAACGTCGCGTTTCCAAGAAGGCTTGACGCTGGGCGCGGTCCGACAGGTAGCTGATGAAGATACCGGCCGTGTTCATGCACATGAACAGAACCGTCTGGGCCGCCACCTGCAACACATCAGTAACAAGCTAGCTTAGTATGGTTAGCGTCACTGAAAATTAGGATCGTTTAGGATCGATTGATTGTATAGTGAACTGCCGCACGTTAGGTGTCACGGTCGGCTGTCATATCAAACCAAACCAGAACTCTGGGAAGCCGTAAAGACACAGTCCGTACTTTGTGCAGGCTTTCCAATGCGTCCTTGGTCTTAGTCAAGATCACTTGACTTCAGCGAACTCCCCAAACAGTAGCTTTTTAGGGATCCTATTGCTATCCATCCTGCAGATGTGACAAAGCCAACGCGGTTTGTCGCCCCTGATCATCAAAAGCCAGTCCTCAGTCTTGTCATTTTATCTTTAGTTTTTTGGGGGGGAAACCAGCTGATGTTTTACTGCTGATTACCAAAGAATGATAAAGGCTAGAAACAATCTTTTTTTTTTTTTTTTTTGTGGAGGGTGCGGAGTGTGTGTGAAAAAAATGATGCTGCTAGTGCATTATATTGTGACAGAACCCCAAATTTTGTAGGTCTTGAAATATCATTCAAAATTGTCGAAAACAGCTGGCAAGATGGCGAACGACTGCCACGCAAGGAGTTCATGTGGTTCATGAATTGTTTTTTGAACCGTTTATTTTACTTTGCGCTTGACTTAGCTTTTGATTTGGTTCTTGACATTAATCCGTACAGTGGACGGCTTATCAGGTTATCATTATTGGTGCGTTAAAGGGTCAATCTTGACGAGAAGAAGCAAGTGAAGAGGCAGTTTGGTGTCAAAACATCACAGCACCGCTGCTAATTTGGGCTCTGTCATCATGTCTCCAAGACAGAACACTTGACCCGACACCAGACCTGAGTTTGTCTTTTCTGCCGAATGTTTACTTTTACTTCTCATTGCCGAAGACCATTTAAAGCCTTCAGGTTGTTTGTACAACTCGTTGGATGCGATGGCCAGCAGGTCAAATGACACAAAACCTTCATCTCTTCATTGTCGGAGGGCAGGGATGATTTAACACAGTGCAAACAGCCACTGTAACAAACACAAACACACACTCCCGAGGGTAATTAGCATGGAGGACAAGTGTGGGCAGGTATTAGATTTTATGTCAAAGGTCATCCAGGACGCTCATGCTGGCCCACAAGAGGCGTCTGGCTGTTACATACACACCACCTGCCACCCGACTGAAAAAAAATCCTCGTTTAACCATGTGATGAGTGTCATTATGGTAAAAAGTCAAGGTCAAGTCATAAAGTGGAGAAGAAAGTTTTCGCATCGGAAAACTAAGTCGACCACAAAAATAGGTTAAAACTAATTTTTTGCTTCGATACTTCGCCGGTGCCATGTTAGGCAACCCACACAGACGTTTCCAGTTGACACGAAATTCCAACGTGCTGCAGTCATACGATTCCTGACTTTTTCACAGTAATTAGCACCCTCTATTGGTGACTAGTTGATAGTGCAGACAAGAAATGTGCTTTTCCCTTCAGGGGGTCGCCACAGCAATGACATGTTTGGCACAGTTTTTACACCGCATGCCGTTCCTGATGCAAGCAGCCGATTGAAATCCTTACGATGACTCGATCGCGAAATAGCGTACTTGATAGCATAACCACATTCCAAAATTGGAACACGGACGGCACAACGGTGGAAGTTTTCCGAGACAGATTTCGCAGTGAAAGGCTTCACCTGTTTGGAGCTTTTTTCTTCCTCCAAGATACACGAGCACTTTTACAGCCATTCAGTCAGTCACACAATGACTCATGTTATATACATCCTGACTGTTGAAAAGTCACTCAGTGACTCATGAGCTGTAATCTATAAATAGCTCAGAAAGTCAGGCAGTGATTCATTTCATATACACGACGATTAAAAGTTTTGGGGTCACTTGGAAAACTCTGATTGTATTTTCATCACCCGGGGGCTCAAAATGATGGATCTGCACATTCCCATCATCTTTTGTGTAAAATGCAAAATATTTCATTATAATAATAATGCATTCGTTTTTTTTTTTTTTTTTAACGGTTGATTTTGGAAGACTGCCTGCACCTTACATGTTTGTTGTGTGTTCGTATTATGTATAAAAATCTTTCAAATACATTTAATTAATGGTCCATTTTCTTCGTATTTGAACAATAACGGTAAATGCATCTGGCACTGAGTTTCATTTTGAAACTTTATGGAGTTTACTGATATGAGTATTACCTGTAGTTACTACCACTGAAAAGGTCAACATTGTAAAAATAAAATATTCCAAGATCATGTGTTTCTCACTTATAATGTCAAAATGTCTTCATCATTACATGGCCAAATTGAAGTTTCTTGTTTGGCGACATGTTTTCTGAAGAGGCTAATTTCATTTTTTGATGTATGGGGTTCACCCCCCCCCCCCCCCCCCCCCCCCCCCCCCCCCCCCCC